>PVIW01004509.1:0-77152 GCA_004026585.1 Noctilio leporinus
GATTTGAGGGGTAATGGGTGGGTGGGGAGGGGGACAGAGGGGAGCAAAAAGGGGATGGATATAATAGAACAAGAATAAATTTTAAAAAATAAAAAATAAAAAGATAAAATAAAATAAGCTTCCATAAACCCTCCTACAACATATTTATTCAATAAAGCAAAGGCCATCATTGGACCAGTGTTGCTGAAACTGGTCAATATTAACGAAAAAGCAAAAGGAAAAGGAGAGGAACATATCCTGCACGCATAGTTAGAAATTATCAATTAATCACAAAGTTGGTCATAGGAGCTCATGATGTACAACTCTATCAGGAGCAGGGCCTTGAACATTGTTCCATTTGGAGCCAAGAACACAAGGCACTCCAGCTAAAGACCACATTAGGCACAAATCAACCAGCTCTCACCCTGTGCTGCACATTAGGAGAACCGCCTCCCCGCCCCCCTCCTCCTACCCTCCGCAGCTTTAGAACACCCTCAGACCTGGGACCCTTGCAGACCCAGTAAGCCAGAATCTCTGGGGATGGCACCCACGCAGGGCTTGTCAATGCTCTCCAGGTGATTCTAATGCACATCAGGTTGATAGCCACTACCAGGTTCCAAGCAATGTATCTTTTATCTCAAATCAGACAAATATTTGCATTAGATTGATCATTCACCTCCTGGAGCAAACTTCTCTCTGACACTCACAGGAAAGAAATGTCCCTCAATGCAGCAGAACTTACTGCTAAGGCAATAGCTTTTGTTCCCTATATTCATACTCAAAATTTCATGCTTTTTAAATACATTTTTGTCACCAGTCCATTTATTCCCCCAAATCCTATCCCCCTCCCAACAAAATATATTGGTTGAGTAGAAATACAGAGAAGTGGTGGAAATGCCACACTATTTGATCAAGACTTGGAAGTCACTGTTGATCCCATTTATATGCCATGATCATACATGGCCTAAAAGGTAATGCCAACTGAACCCACGGCTGTGTCATTATGGGAGGTCCAGATGAAATAGTTACTTACAGATGCAATAGCTACTACTCATTATGTATATGGTACAGGAAAGTTGTTTAATCCTCCTGGATTTTAGGGGACAGAACTAAATACATTCCTTTCTGTACGAAATTCTTATCCTGTGGATAGTACCCCCCAGCACATTTTGTATTGAGGTGCAAACACAACTGGCTTTAGAAATACAGGATCTAATATCCTGTCTACTTTAATATCAGTCTCTCTTCTTGGCCAAAATGTACATGAAACAACAGCACACACTTTAAATGTGTCTAAATTATGGTTATGATATTTCCACCACCAATCAGAATTCCAACGGAATACAGAAATTCCTGATTTTGAAACTCCAGTGGAGATTTGATCTGACACTTTAAACCTTTGGGAGGGTATTTCTATATCAAAATAGGAAATTCAGGTTGGTGCAGATGGCAACTCATCCCTTCAATAGCAGCTTAATAGCAGCTTAAGGTTCCAAGGTACCCTGGAAAGTCCTGCTCCATTTCCTTTGAAGTTTCATTTTCTCTTTTCTACATCTTATTACTTACATGAGTGTGTATCAAGGAGTTAGGTGAGGTTAAATGCAAAATTAAATATATATTTTGCACAAACACAATCCTTAGTAGTTGTCCCCTCCATCCCCTCCTTCAGAGGACCTAGGGAAAGCTTGGTGTTTACTCTCTCCCCTGGAGAAGCAACCACAGAGAGGCATTTTTGAGGGGGGGCAGGGAGTAGGAGGAGAGGGGAGGAGAGGGGGAGGGGGAGGGGTCATGATGCAACTAGATCTTAACACATTTCAGGCAGTAGAGTCTAGATCCAGGGGGTAAATCAAAGATGTTATTACCATTCTGCCCGTCTACCTCCTCCCATCTCCTCACCAGTAAATCAATTGTCTCAGGGCTAAAAATAATATCATGAAAAGAGAACTGCAGTCAGAGTTTTGCAAACTCTGCTTGGTTCCCAGGTTCCATTATAAAAATACTCATGATGTTACTTTTTAGTTAATTAAAACACAGAATTCCATAACTAGGGTGACTTAAGCAAAAAATGTTCTTGCCATTTGTTTTTTCAGCTTTAACTGGAAGTTTTAGAAACTTGGAAAAGTGGGCTGTAGCAAGGGGAAGCATTTGATAACTTATTTAGGTCCAATTGTGTTACGAAAGTCTATTAAACTTACTAAGCCTTTACTGGGGGTAGGGGGTAGGGTTGGAATAGTCTTCTTACTTGTTCATCATCCTATATTGCTAAGCCAAATTCACTAAAATAATAAAAACGTGTGATTACTACATTGGCTTGTCAAGGGAGAAGGGGGTGGTGTCTGACTCCTGCTTACCTCCCAAAGTGCCCTGCCCAGCACATATACCAGAAATCATATGTTGAACTTAAATTTTTTTTTAAGATTGTATTTATTGCTTTTAGAGGGGGATAGGGAGAGAGGCAGAGAGGGAGAGAGACATCACTGTATGGTTGCCTTTCACCTGCCTCCAGCTACAGACCTGGCTGGAGACCTGGCTTCCTGGTTATCTGCCCTGACTGGGAATCAAACTACCAGTGACCTTTGGGTTCACAGGCTGGCGCTGAGCCACCAGCCAGGGCCTTGAACTCAATTTTTGACTGGATATGGGCAATAAACATTGTTACCAATTTCTTTTCAAATTTTATTTTAAAGGAACAGAAAATGCCAAACTTAACCTGATAACTGAGTCCACTCTAGTTTTTTAAGCTACCCAAAGCCATACAAAATTTTTAAATGACTTATCTTTGGGATTAGTCCCTGCTGAATTAGCAAAGGCTCATCTTCTTTGAGGCCATCAGTGAAGAATCGCTGAATGCCTTTCAGCAACAGTGAAACATTCTGAAATTCATTTTTATCCAGTTCCTAGGTATGAGACCACACTAAGTTAAAAGTCTTATGATGAAAAGAGCATAGATCCTAAGTGTTCTCATCACAAGGAAAAATACCTATTTTTAAATTTTATTTTGTATTATGTATAGATGACAGGTATTAACTGAATTTATTGTGGTAATCATTTCACATCCATACATGTAAGTCAAATCACTATGCTACACATCTTATACTTATACAACAATGTATATTAATTACATCTCAACAAAACTAGGAGAAAGCTTTACAAAGTATAATTACATATTTGGTATTCTGGTCAAAAAACAAAAGAACTTACTTGCCTTATTTATTGATTTGTCAAGATGGTATAATACAAGATGATTATATTTTTGAGGAATGTGGCTCCCTCTCTGTTGAAAATACTCTTTTATTGTCTGAAATCCTTTACCATGGAAGGCATCAATAATAAGTGACTGAAGCTGGAAGGTTGATAGTTTGCAAATTACAATTTTTTTCCCTAAAAACATTTATTCTATAGTAACATTTCTAACTACTTGTATCAACAATAATTCAGTATGAAAACAATAAAGGGTAAGTATAAAACAGAGAGTTATATCTTGAACAGAACATAGTCATGTAGCTAATGAGCAAGTTTGTTGGCTTGGAACTGGCATATACAGTAGATAATGCAGGTTCAGTTCTAGACCCCACCAATAAGGCAGGTATTGCAATAAAGCCAGTTGTAATGTTTCTGTGGGTGGAGGGTCCTGCCTTCAGTTTATAAAAAATGTAGCATCTGTAAAGTGCAATAAAGCAAAAACATAATAAAATGAGTTATATCTGCAGTTTCCTGCAGATAAATGTGATGATGCCTTCACCAGCAGCCGCATGGCCGTCACCTGATACGTGTTAGGCATCAGGAACACTGGGGTTGTGTTCAGGTGATTATCATGATGCTAAATTCTGAGAAACACTGACTTGAAGAAACCTGCACTTGAGTTACAGATACTTGGGGGGGGGGGGGGGGCAGTGAAAAGCCTTTTCACCTGGGGGTGAAAATGTTTTTTGAGAAAAAACATTTCTCAAAAATGTTAGAAATTCTAAAACACTAAAAAATTCAACCCTATTGTCACTCATTAAGTGACATAAATGCTCATAAAAGAAAATGACTCCAACACTAATAACTACAGGTAATGAAAGCTGCTAAATATGCAAATTGCCATGATAAAACTTATCTTTTCTGCCTGAACATTAACCAAGACAAACTTTTGATTATATACTTGAATAGTGCACTTCCTTAAATACCTGTACTATAGAGATATGATTTTTTATTTTAAAAAATTGAGTCCAATCCTAAATTATAACATATGATGTTATTTTAATAAGGCAGTATTTTACGTATACAGCCCAAAATTCCACTTATCCTTAGTACTGATTTAAGTGGGAAGACAGCATTTGAAATTAAATATTTAACTATTATTTTCTTCATGAAGTTATCATGGAGTGAACCTATTGGTACTGTTAAGTGTTCTGCAGATGTTCTCATTTAATCCTCATCACCACCCTAAGAGGTTTGATTCTTTATCTGAGGATAACAACAAGGCTGGGAAAGGTTAAGAACTCACACGAGGTCACCCAGCTGAGATCCATCCTCAGATTCTGAATGAGAACCTCAACCTTCTGCTTGCTTGACACTGCCTGGCATGTCTGCACTCAGACAAACCCAAACCTTTTGCCTTGGTCTGCTGGGCTCTGCCTGATTGGTTCTCTATCCACTTCCTCCCCTTGACTTCCCTGGTAACAAGTCCCAGAACAGTCCAAGGGCTCCCTGCCTCAGGGCCTCTGCACTGGCTCTTGCTTGAATGCCTCAACACTCCTCCCCACAACTTTCCACCCACTGGCTCCTGTCCCCCTCAGATCTCAGCTTCAGTATCACATTTTCAAGTTTGTCTTCCAGGATCTTTTGTAAAGTAAGCCAAGTCTCTCCCTTCACCCTCAACTATTCTCTATCACAGTGCCCTGTTCCTTTTCTTCCTACTTCCCTTTAGTTAGTAACCTGTTTCTTTGGCACACTGACAGGCTGTATGCTTAAAAAGGGCACAAACTGCATTTGTTTTGTTCGATACTGTCTACCTACATCTAGAATAGTGGCTAGCACAAGATAGCAAGACAAAATGATATACTGGGTGTCAGAGGTTAGGGGAGGAGAAACAGTGAAGATGATTTATCTGCCTCTGGTTTGAGCAATTGGAGGAAGAAGGGGGCTGAAAGCCCAGGGCACAGAGAACTATAGGAAAAGTATTCTCATACACACATACCCACATACCCACACACACACAGGGAATGCAAAATTAACTTCATCTTTACATAGAAAGTTTCCTGGGCCATTCCGCTCCCATCATCTTCCTGAACAGACTGCCAAGGACCTTCCTTTCCCTGTATACAATAAAAATGTTTTTAAATTTTTATTTCTAAATGTGATTCAAGTTTTAAAAATAAAACAAAACAAATAAAGGTTCACATTATTTTTTGAACAAAAATTTTCATTTGCTCATGCCCCTGCTTTTAAGTCTAAGATACTTTAAACAAGCAAATATAAAACTATCCAACCTCTTTAGCACTGTCTATGACAAATACAACTATCACAAGAAGCAACGCAAATATCATTGTATAACCACACAAAATAGGTATATTTAAACTATAATGACAATTATAAAATAAAAGGCTTTGAATTAATGAACCTTTTAAGAGTTTGAGTTTGTAAGTTTTAAAAGATGCATTTCAAAAGCCCAGTCATGAGTTTAAGCTTCATGCTTCTGATTTACAAAAATTTTTATTTATTTTAAAGACAACTTTTCTTTTTTAAGATTTTATTTATTATATTTAGAGAGGGGAAGGGAGGGAGGCAGAGAGGGAGAGAGACATCAATGTATGGTTGCCTCACCTGCTTCCAGCTAAGGACCTGGCTGGAGACTTGGCTTGCAACCTGGTTATGTGCCCTGGCTGGGAATCAAACCAGCAACCTTTGGGTTCGCAGGCTAGGGCCTTATCCACTGAACCGCCAGCCAGGGCTCATTTACGTGCATTTTAAATGTGATCTAGGGTTTATACTGAAAGTTCAAGAATCAAATAACAACCACCACCACAGAGAATTTACAAAACAGCAGTGGTTTGTTACACTTTTTCTTCAAAAAGTGATCTCCCAGGTCTGCCATTCTGATTTTCACAACACATTGCACTATGATAAAAACAGCATCCCATCTGTTCACTTCATCCCAGCTATTAATTAAAATAAGTGTAACAAAAAAAAATTTTTTTTTTAATCTCTTCTAAAGTGTTTTTTAAAATCTAGTTTGGGCTAACAGTCCTACGTCTGCATGTTCTTGTCCCAGAATCCTTTATATGTCAGCATATTTTACAACATTATCATCATTATTTATAAACATGAAAAATAAGGTGAATTCAAAAACCCAAATCCAGACTTTTTTTTTCACCAGCAGTGCATTCAGCTGGGCGAACAACAAGCAACTTAAAAAAAAAAAAACAAAAACTAATTATTGCCTTCCAGGCATTAATTCTACAGTTTCCTCTCACCCAGCGCCCTATTAGCAAGGGGCCAGAGGTTTCTAACCTGCTTTGTTGTCTCACCGAAAGCTATCAATAAACTTCAAACAAATCTAAAGAGGTGGAAGTGCTCAAAGGGTCCCGAGAAGGGCTAGTTCCCCAGCAGGGATAGCCGCCAGCACCTGGTCTCGGGCCAGCGCGCACACCTCCGCACCCAGAGCCTGATGTACCGTGCGCCCTCCTGCCCGCCTTGTATCGCGGAGAGGAGACCAGAGCTAAGAGGGTGCCGAGTCCTCTCAGTATCACTCACCTCCTGCATCCCGAGGCTCCGGGCCAGCACCGCACTCCACCTCCCGCAATTCTGCGTGCCTCAAGAGCCCGGATGGACCACGGCTCTTGGATTCCAAGCTTTGCCAGGAAGTCTAATTGCTGAACTCGTCCCCTAAATCCAGTAGAATCCAGTAGAATCCAGTGTTTGAAACGGAAGGTACGCTTGCAAGCAGCTAGCTAACAACCCTGGTCAGGCCACTTGGACACAGACACATACCTTAAGAGATTATTCAAAGCATGTAAAGAAGGTTATTTAAATGTTCTACATGTGCAAAATCCTACGCTGATAGGTGTCCCCTTTGCATCAGCAGGCAGTTTTCTCTCCTTCTTTAATAGCTATTAAGCTGTTTTTGATCTATTAATATTAACATAGACTAAAGCTGAACTTTTACCACAACAACCAGATTGTACCTGAAATCTGAGCATGTTCCTGATATCACAAAAGGAAGTGTAAAAATAAAACGAAAATAACCACCAAAAAATAAAATCCTTGGTGCACTCAGTCAAAATAAAACAAAACGAAAAAAAAGCAAATAAAGTTTTCATCCAGCTTGTTTTTTGCCCATTTCTTTTAGCAGGACATGAATGTGTACTAACGGCCAGGGTTAGGCCAGCAGGTGGCCTGTTATATGAACATGGCAAAAATACATTTAACTGGTGTTTTCTTTAAAAAGTATTAATGACCCCTGAAATCCAAACATTCCTTGTGTAAATATCAACTTGAATGATAACTAGATGCTAAGGGTATTTTTTGTTATGACATTTACAGAAGATATTTGTTTGCATCCAGGCAAAACATAATATAACCAATGTCTCAACTGGTCAGCCCAGGACTGTGTATGAACCTCCAGTTCATTCAAAATACTTATTACAAAGCTCATCATACCATTTCCTGGAAAATATGGTGTAAATATACTTCATTAAAATACCTGTATGAGTCTCAACCTAGCAAATTCAAACCCTTCTTCCTCGCTTTTGAATTAACTGGCTTTTACAGTATCAAAATAGTAATTAAGGAAGAGCCAGCTTTGAATATAAAAATATTCTGAATCAGTGCAAATGTTAATGCAGGAAAGAATTGAAGGACAATAAGTAATAATCAAAATATGGTTTAAGTACATTTTACTTTAGGAAATAAAACAATATATTATTATTATTGTATTTTAAAACTTTATAATCCATTATTTTCAGACTTTAGGAAAAAATATATCCTTCCAAACTGTATGGTTGTTAATGTGTTCAAATTTTCAAGAGAATTTAAAGTTAATATAATAGAGAACATCTCCATTTATTTTTGTTACATTTTCACTTTGATTCATTTCACCAACATATTTTACCTAGTCACATTTTAGTGCAAATTGGGATATGTATGTTTTAATTATTCTCAAGCTAAATATGGTGAAGACTCTATGACATTTCTTTGGACATCAGAATTCATGTAGAAAAACATGATTACTTGATTTGGCTTTAACATTAAAAATTGTATTTATGTTTTGAAGGATATATAACTCTCTGGGAACACCCCCAAACTATAGAGTCTAGAAATATTCTAAAAATGTTTACAAGACCAGAAATTATTATCTATGCATTCTGAGAAGTATTTTTAAATTATTTTTGAAGTTATATTAAAACATTTTAAAGTATACATTATGTTAAACTATCAAATTAACAAAATAGCAATTTTTTAAAATACGGTCAATTATTTTAACCTCAAAAAGACAAAAACAGACTAAAAAGCAACTGAATGACAAGAGTTGCAAGGACTTTCTGCAGTTAGCTAATACAATAAAAATCTGAGAATAAACCCAGTGGGTGAAGAATAGACACTCCTCCCAGACCTTCCTGAGTACTATGTGAGAGTGATTTTAATCTCAAACCCAGACCAATACTACCTTTCAGGAGACAAGAACTGTGGGGCAGGGGAGGCTAGGAGGAGTATCTCAGCTTGAATCTAGAGAAAAATTAGTTGTGGAAATGCCATTTCCCGTCATGTCAAGAGAGTTCCCAGCTGATCAGCTGCCAACTGCAGGTGGCTCTGAAAAGCATTTCACTATTTGATTGACTTTTCTAACAAGCTTGACAGTGCCCTTGACCAGGGAGGTTAAGAGGATCAGGAGCATAGATGGTTGTTTAGGTAGGGTTTAATTTTCATCTGTTTCTTCCTGCTTTTGGCCTAAGGGTAAGACAAATCCTGCAAGAGGTCCCACATGGCATCAGTCCATGCACCCCTCATGCACTGGGAGATGCCAAGGTCCAGGGCACGCCAGTCTCGAGGTTTAGAAGGATGCAAGTCCAGAGCATCCTCCTCTGACAGAGATTGATCCTCAGGGACAGGCGCTTCTCTGGCTAGGACTGGGAGACAAGCACGCCTCCTACAAAACAAAATAAATTCTGGACACCTATCTTCTCTTTCTGTCCAACGTGAATAATGATTCACTGAAGGCACTCCAGTCATTTTTCTTTAATCGGAAATCATTCTAATGAGGTGGAAAAACAGACGGCAGCTCGGTCTCAACCTTGAGGAGACCACCGTGGCACGCTCACACCCTCACCTGGCTTCCACAGCCTCCAGAAAAACCTCTCCAGATGGAATGGGGTTAATACAATTTTGTCCTGGTATTTCCAAACCACCACCAATAAAGATTTTTTAAAGGGTTGTGTCAGATGGGTGGTGACTGAGAATTCACCAAACCCCAATCCCTCATTGAAGCAGATAAGGAAACTGGCTGAGGGAGTGGAGCGCCAGAAAAAGCCACTGGTTCTGCAGCAGCTCCTGCGTCTGGGACCGCAGAGTTCACCTTCTCCCTCTTTCTTCCCCTACCCCTAGCGACTCTGCCCCAAACCTTTTCCAAGTCCAAGTTCACTTTTCAGGACTCTCTTCCCACTGGGCCGGTTCCCTTCACAAAGCCCCGGGAGCACGCAGGGACCTCCCGCACTCCCTCCGACATCAGCCTCGTCCCGCTCCTCCCAACTACAAAACAGTGCAGGCTCCCAGACACCTACACCGGCTACAGCAAAAGGCTAGCGTAGAAGCCCAAAGAGGGCTGACCCCCAACCCAGGGTGTGTGGGTACAGTTACTCTGACTGGGGTGCATGGCGACCTACGGCTCCCCTGCGGCTGGTGAATTGATTCGTGGCTCAGGGGATGACTCAAAAGCCTCTGTCTAAAAAGTTGCCATGAAACCAAGGGGCAGAGCGAGGTTAGAAAAAAAATAGTAATAATTCAATTTAAATGAGGTATCCCAACCCCCCCCCACACCCCCACCCTCCCTCCTTAACACCTAGGCCTCTGTATTCTGTCATCCAAGGGCTCGAGTCAACAACCTTCCCCTCTGTTGTTCCTAGTTTTGTCGGGGAGAGGGAGTCTTGCTGGTGCGGGAGCTTTCCAGCCGGAGAGGGAGCTAGGAAAGGCGGAGCAGGGGGAGGTAAATCTTTCTAAGTGTTTGGGCAGCTGCCCTGTGCCTGCAACCTGCAGCATCAAGGCCCAGACCAGGGCTCCGCCCAGGTCCTCCTTAGTCCTTGTGGACTTCCTCATTCTCATTCTCTCATTCAACCTCTCTCTCTCTCTCTCTCTCTCTCTCTCTCCCTTCCCCCCCCCCCACCCTCTGGCTCTTTTTCTCTCTCCCTTCCTTCCTCCCCATTTCTTTCTCCTTCTCTCCTTTCCTTTTGCCACCTTCTTTTAAAACAGAAAAATCACCTGGGGCACTTCTAGATTTGCTTTGCTCTTCTTTTATCTTTCAGGATCCTTGCCAGAGACTTGCTAGTAAGGTGGGCAGATGACAACAGAGGAAGGACAGAAGGTGGACTGTGTGCACTCCTGTGGGATGAAGCTCAGTTGGGACATCAACGATCCGCAGATGCCTCAGGTAAGTGACACCCAGTGTGAGTGCACATGTGGTGCTGTCCAAAGGAAGATGGCATCCAAGTCCTTGCAGAGACTTTGGACAGAGCACACACACGCTCACACCAACGAACAATGAGAGTTCTCAATTGCAGGTGGACTCTGCAAATGGCAGAGTTCTCTGAACTCTACAAAGGGCAGAGTTGGGTTTAGAGGTGCATCTTCACCCAGCTCTTCCCTTGTGCCTGTCGGAAACATTGAAACCAGAGGAAACTGTCAATCAGTCTCATAGTTTCCAGTCTTCTGGAGGGGAAGGCCTTGTCCCTTGATTTCCCTTAAGGCAGAAACCAAGTAATTCTCTCCTCACCCATTCTTTTTAATCCATGAGAAAGGCAGGGGAGAATCACAGCAAAGGTAGATACCACTGCTTCTCTGCAGCAAAACTGTGAGACGGGACTGCAATCATGGTGATGGAATCTTGAACAAACAGCACAATTTAGGATCTAGGTAATTTATTCAAATGCCAGGACCTCCTAGGAAACTGCATAGTAATGCTAACCAAGTCCTGGGTGCCCAGAAGGCTGCTGGAATCTGGACTTTGGATATAACTTTTGAGCTTACTTTTTTTTTTTTTCCTTATTGAGTTTATTTCTTTAATAACAAGAAAATCTCTATCATTTTAGGTGGATTTATTTTGTTTTGTTTTAATGGAATAAAATAGTGTGGAGCCAAGTCCAAGAAATTTGTACTTTGTTGTACTAGTTAGGGCAAACATCGAGGAGTGACTGAAGTTCTGGGTACAGATGGAGAGAGCAGAGGGTGGGAATGCTTTGCAGAGGGGGCATTCCCACCGTGTGTGGCACCAGAATGAAAGGCTTCTTCATTCGGCTTCTATTATGCACCATATAGGTGCTCACCTGGATAGCAGTTCATTGGCAAAGTTATGCAACCTCTCAAAGAGATCAGAGCTTTATTGGATGTCATTTTTGTAGGAAGTGTGGTTTTATTTGTTTGTTTTAATGTCTACCTACTTTACAGTCACACTACCATTTTTTTTTTAAAGATTTTATTTATTATTCTCAGAGAAAGGTAAAGGGAGAGGGGGAGAGAGACATCAATACATGGCCACCTTTCACCTGCCCCCAGCCACAGACTCAGCTGGAGACCTGGCCCGCAACCTGGCCATGTGCCCTGGCTGGGAATCAAACCAAAGACCCCCAGGTTTGCAAGCTGGTGCCTTATCCACAGTGCCATCAGCCAGGGCTACACTACCATTTTTGTGAAAGTGGACCAAAATGCAACAAAGGCATCTCATTCTCAGTAACTTTAGTCCACATAAATTTGCATAGGAAAAAAATCTTGCATTTTAGAAAAGAGCCACATCCAAATAATGAAAAAATGGCTTCTTTTTCAAGCATTTACTACACTTCCTATGTAAATGTGAGTACTTTTTCCTTATGGAGACTGGTTCCTAAGCAGAGAGTGTGTGTGATGTCTCAAAAGGGGCAGGTACACCAGGCTGTATGAAGAGAACTGAAGAAACTTAGGCTCCTAGCCCTGTTTTGGTTGATTGCAGTAAATAGAGCTAACCTGGCTGTATGACCTTGAGATAGTTTCTGACTTTGCCTGTCTCAGGCTACTCACCTGTCATCAAGGGGTAAAACTGGATAACAATCTTAAGCTCTCAGCCAGGTGGTCTGTCATGTTCAGTGTGTCCATGCTTGTCTGTGTGTGTGTGCATGCACTCACACATGCCCATACATTAGAGCAAATGAAACACAATCCTACAGTCCTCTATTCTTGTTTTGACTTAAAAACACTGTCTCTATGGCCTCATTTTTCATGTCACACTTTGGTAGCTGGTGTGAGATGTGAGGGCCTAGTCTGTACAGTTACAGGGCAGCACTAAAAACAATACTCTGTTCTAGAAAATTATCAGTTTGTTATGAAGGTCTTTAAATTGAAATGTTCACTTGAACAACAAAGACATTAGCATTTAGTATAAAGGCAGAGTCAATAGCACATCATTATATATTTTATTTGTGACTGACCTTAAGTCAATCTATTAATTTATATCAATTATATTACTAGAAAAGATAATAATGCCTATTAACAATAATTATTTCAAAAAATATCTCATGGTTTTGGAAACAAAATTGCCCATTTACCTATTACTGTTAGAATGCACCATAATAATGATCTATACAAGTCCAAATTCTCCAAGTGAGAATACTTTTGCTTTGCATATGTGGAATCTAATTTTCCTAGGGTGGTGGAGGGGAGAGAAGTTGTAAATGTCTTATTACTGTGATAATGCTTGTCTGTGCATCTGTCATACCAGGGAAGCCAGTGAGGCCTGGCTGCCACAATCTTCTGTTTAAATCTCAGCTATGCCTCTGTAGAAGATTCTCTCATTAACTTCCTTTTCCTTATCTATCAAATAAAAGTAATGATGCTCATCATGCAACATTGCTGTAAGAATTATAGGTACCACATAATGTAGCTTTGTGGGCCATACTGTTTCTGTCCCAGATACCCAATTCTGCATTGTTGTGTAAAAGCAGCCACAGACAATACATACACAAATGAACATGGCCACATCCCAACACAGCTTTACTTATGGGTACTGAAATTTGAATTTCATCTAATTTTCATGTGTCAAAAAATATAATTTAAAAAATTTCCCCAACCATTAAAACATATAAAGGTTATTCTTAGCTTATAAGCTGTACTAAAATCTGTGGCAGGCGGGGCTTAGCTCATGGTCCTTTGTTTGCTGACCCCTGTACCAGGTACTCTTTAGAAGGGGATCAGGAAGTGCTAATTAAGGGTAATTTTATATTAAACTTATACATAATAAAAACATTGCGGTATAAGTAATGTATAACATGGGCAAAGACCACTAAACATGAATATTAAAGCAGGAATCAGTATTTTAGATATAACATTATTGTAGCCATATGGCTCTTCGATGAGAATGACGATCCCTGTTGCTCTAGGTTAGAGAGCCTGTTCTTGGCTGGCTGCAGTGCCAGGGTTTACCTTGACAGTTAGCCCTTCATCATGATGCCCTTGTAAACTTGGAGAGCTAAATTGGGAGGAAGAGAACCTGTTCTTGCCTCTCTGATGCTGCTCTGAGTGTCACTGCTAAAGTGACTGACAGGTTTGGGAGAGAGAGTCAAAAGCTTTTGAAGGAAAAGTGCTATGTTGAATGAAGTAAAGTTATTTACAGGCGTAACTGCATGTCAGTGAGAGAGCACCCAATCACTCTTTGCCCTGGCACTTTGATACTTAATCTGAAAATGTTTTCAACTTTTAAAC
Organism: Noctilio leporinus; assembly: GCA_004026585.1. Lineage (NCBI taxonomy): Eukaryota > Metazoa > Chordata > Mammalia > Chiroptera > Noctilionidae > Noctilio > Noctilio leporinus. Next base: position 13,900 of record PVIW01004509.1, read on the forward strand.
ATTCAAGAAGTGGTATAACATGGTGAAAAAGAATATAGGCTTTGGAGTCAAATTGCTAGGGCTCAAATCCTAGAGCTAGGTCTTACTAGCTGTGTGACTTTGGGCAAGTCAGTTAACCTCTCTGGCATACATTTCTTTCTTTTTTGTTTTTCAGGGCTAGTTGATTCAGCAGGTGAGTTGTTACACACTCCTTAACGGATTGGCATACATTTCTTATTAGCTAAAATGGGCAAAATAACATTACCTATTGTCTGTCTGTTATGAAGAGTAGATGAATTGATACATGTACAGTGTTTGGAAGATTAGCCCTATATTAACATCAATTAGGCCAATGGTCAGAAAGGCATTTAAAGGCAGGATGAATAGCATTTTGTGATGGTATAGTTTCTGAGTTTTACAGCAGCATTTCCAGATCTAAAAAGAACCAATTTTTGCTCCGTTGTACTTGGAGAAAATTAAAAGCTCAATGTGTTGGGTTTGGTCTGACGAACTTGAACACCTTTCCTTTTGTGCGCCTGCCCAGGAGCCAAGCCACTTCGACCACTTCTGCGAGTGGCCAGATGGCTACGTGCACTTGGTCTATCGCAGCGACGAGAAGAAGGCGCAGCGCCACCTGAGCGGCTGGGCAATGCGCAACACCAACAACCATAATGGCCACATCCTCAAGAAGTCGTGCCTGGGCGTGGTGGTGTGTGCGAGGGCCTGTCCCCTGCCAGACGGCTCCCGCCTGCAGCTGCGGCCTGCCATCTGCGACAAGGCGCGACTGAAGCAGCAGAGTGAGGCCCTGGGCCTGAGGTTGGGGTGGCCCTCTATCCAACTAACTTACCTTTTCTTCCTTCAAATGAAGGGGCTGTTATTAATACTTCTTCCCTCCGACTTTGCAGAAAGAGCATGCCCCAACTGCCACGCCTCTTTGGAACTGATTCCTTGCCGAGGGCACAGCGGATACCCTGTAACCAATTTCTGGAGGCTTGAAGGCAACGCCATATTTTTTCAGGTGTCTGGGGCATATATCTCTTTTTGCGATGTATATTTTCATCATACAGTAGGGACCAACCCACCTGCCTTGTGCCTTAAGAACTCTAGACCACGCCAAATACAGCTCTAGTGGCCAGAAATAGGTGCTCCCTCTGCCTCTGCACCAGGGCCTTTCCAGGCTCCTGCAATAGGTAGTGCGCTCCTTACTAGTGAAGGGAAAAATTATGCTCTGGAAGGGCCAGAGATAATGAACCATGTAATAGTTATAGTTGATTTCATACGTAAAAAGACTGTTAGGTAATCTAAGATGTCTACTACTGATGCTGTTTTATTAGTTCAAGATTTTTTTTCCCTGTCAGGTTGAAAAAAAACAAATAACAACTTGGGATCTTGGGAGAGAGATCATTTTTGACCAACATTGCTATCTTCCTTCCTTATTAATGCAGGCCAAGGGAGTTCATGATCACCCAAGACCAGAGAGTAAATCAGAGACAGAAGCTAGGAGAAGTGCCATCAAGAGACAAATGACCTGTTTTTACCAACTCCAGAGAAAGAGAATTCGAGAACTAGAGGTAATGAGGAGCTGACATTACACTGTGGTCTGTATTTATTTTTATCACAACACACAGTGGTAATTATGTAAAATGTTAATAGCATCCATTAATTTGAAAAGTTGATTATTTGTGAAAATGATATATTTCTAGCAAAGTGTCATTGAATCAGTGATTTAGATAGCATTCTAATTTCATCTTCTAAATAAATAATAAATGCAAGCCAGCTCTCTCCACAGCCAATAACAGTGTGAGGGTGTGTGCTGGCGTACTGATACAAGGGCAGTTATCTGATGGTTCCAAAGAAAGAAATATGTATACCAAGAGTGAGTTAACATGCATCCTTGAAAGAATCTTTTCTACTATGTACATAGAAGAGATAAAATTTGTCTGTGCAACTCGATCCAGTTTAGTTCTTCAACCAAAGCATGCCATGCAGGCAGAGTGTTAGTCTGAGAGTAAGAGACACTGACATTGACTGAGTACTTCGTATGTGCCAGACACGTAAGATCTCAAATTTCATATACGAAATGTTCGCAAAAGCCTTAAAAAAGGTTATTATTATTGAGCACCATTTTAAAAATTAGGAATCTGAGCTTAAGTAACTTGCTCAATTAATGAGGAACAGAGGCAGGATTTGAACCCTGATTGGTGTCAGACTCTAGTCTCTGCTTTATGAACATAGTAGAGGGGAGAACAGGACCATCTGCCACTCAGACTTGCCCTGCTTGACCACTGTGGACTCTCCTCTGCAGCAGTGTGGGTGCATGCCTGAGCAAGCTCAAGTTGTGCTCATGTGCCCAAATCAAGTACCTGAGCTCTGTAGTGCTCACAGCACAGAACCCACTGACTGGAAGCTTATTTTTACTGGGTTGGTTAGCTACTGTTACAGGTAAGAGATTGCATGCATTTTATTTATAAATAAAAATTTATATCACTTTTTAGGCAAGGGAGGATCAGGACAAGAGTGGAAATTTCCACAACATACCTGCACTGGAAAATACAGAAGAATTTGGTATAGTTTCTGACACTGGCTTTTCTATGGTAGGGCAGTCTTGCTTTTCCTTCCCAAACTCTGATGCTTGCAAGACCACCTGTGACCTAGCCACCTTTCAAGGAGACATAATGCCACCCTTTCAGCAATATCCAAACCCAAGAATCTATTTGCCTTGCAGCTATGAATTGACAGGTCCCGGTTATACAAATTCAAGCCCACATTCCAGCAATAATGCTAATGATACCGACTGGGTTCACCTGAATGCACTACAATATAATGTCAAGCCACACAGCAGCTTCCAGAGAAGCTATGATTTCACCAGTAAACAACATGGCTGGAAATCAGCTCTTGGAAAACCTGGCCTTGGAGAGAGGACTGACCCTAGACAGTTCCAAGCCATGGCCTCTTGCCCCTACTATAACCCAGAGCTTCCCTGCAGGTACCTCACCACTCCTCCAACATGTGCTCCAGCCCTACAGACGGTGATCACCACCACCACCAAAGTGTCCTATCAGGCCTACCAGCCCCCTGCTCTGAAATACTGCGACAACATGTGGGAAGCTAAGCATCTTTCAGGCTATAACTATGCTTCTGAAAACACCCCAATATCCATCTATCCGGAAGTCTTGGACCTTCCAGGCACAGTCACTACAACAGCCTCTCCATCAATGTCACTTTCTTTGAAAATTCCAGGAGATTGCACAGCCATCAGACCCACTGTGGCTTTTCCTCAAGAGTCAGCTCCCTCTATGACAGACAGAGCAGAGACCTGGGATGTGTATGCATCTGGACTGGGGTCTACAATCAGTTATTCAGATCGAGTTAGCCCGTTCTTCAGCTATGATAATGAGGACTTCTAAACAGCAAATCTGGGCACAACATAACATCGGTGTCCATGCCTGCAAAGGAACATGAAATGGCAACCATCTCTTTTTGGGTTGGGATATTAACGTAGTACAACATGTTTAAACACACTACACTAAAATTTTGGTCTGAAATGTGATTCTCCTAAATGAACAAATGAGCAGACTAGAGGCCATGAAGATTAATAAACTAAATTTCTTTAGCTTATTAACTTGGGTAGAAGTTAAGAAACCTGGTTCCTATTCTAAGCCTTTCCCATTAGACCAATAAAGAATTTCACAAATCTTTATTTGTTATTTTGAGATTGGCAGATCCCTCAGGAAGAATTCTTTATACTCTTATCCCTGATTCACTTCTTAAGATTTTTATTTAGTATGTAAAATCTGTTAAATAGTTTCAGGAAGTAATTTTGATCATTTTATCTCCAAAGTATGTATCTACAACTTTTTTAAAAACTACAATATTGCAATGATAAAATGCAGTTGTTTTTTAAGAGAATTTTCTTTTCCATTGTCACCTGAATAACTTTTATTAACATTGATGAATGTTTTCATAATAGAGACAGCCTAACAATGATGTGCATTTAATGGATTACTATTATACTAGCATATATATTTTTTCTGATTAGGTTTCAAAATTAGAATTGAGATGTTTATTCAAATATAGCTTTACTATTTCTTTGTCACTTCTCATAAATATAATTGATAATATTATTCAATTAGGTGTAATAATTTTTTAAGTCATGTAGCTGATGCTTATGTTACTTCAAACAGAAATAGGAAAAAAATATTGTTCATATTATGACCTGAATGAGAAATAGTTGTTATAATAGATAAAAACACATTAGCTTATTTAACAGTTTTATAATTCATTTATTCTTGTACCTTTTGACCCCTGCTAAGAGAAAAATTAAAGTGGAATAAACACGGCTTCAACTAGAGTGAGGAGGCTATTAGGGAAGTGAGCCCTAATGTACCACATTTCCTTCATCTGGTGATCTGTTGGCAAATACTTGGGTTGTTTCCATGTCTTAGTTATTGTAAATAATGCCACAATGAACATAGGATTGGGTGCATACATCTTTTCAAATTGGTGTTTTCATTTTCTTTAGATAAATACCCAGAAGACAAGTTGCTTTATCATAGGGTACAGTAGTTCCATTTTTAACTTTTTTGAGGAATCTGCATACTATTTCCATAGTAGTTTTACTAACTTTCAATCTCACCAAAAATGCACAAGTGTTCTCTTATATCCTTGCCCACTTTTTGATAATAGACATTCTAACAGGTGTGAGGTGATATCTGACTTGGTGACAGGGTTGCCAGAGTTAGCAAATAAACATACAGGGTGCACTATTACATTAGAATTAAGATAAATAACAAGTAATTTTGAGTATAAGTATATACCAAATATTGCATGGACATACAAAAACTATTCATTGTTTATCTGAAATTCAAATTTAACTGGATGGCTTATATTCTGTTACTCCTATTTGCTAAAAATATTATAATTTAATTTCATTCTTGTTCAACATATAGTAAATGACAGTTGATGAACTAAGAAGTTAAAAATGTCTTTAAAATAAAGATTTGGTTGCTGAACTTTTATAAGGAAGTAATATTTATTTTAACTGTGTAGTTTACTTAAAAGGAGAGAATATATTTTTATCCTTCTTTAAAGTACAAACTTCACAGATAAACTTAATAAGGATTTTTAAAAGCCAAAAATCACCCTTTAACATTTTTATTTACAAACCACACTGAATAGTGAACCAGATTTCCTAATGCAAACCTCTTCAGCTAATAAGTCACCTTGCTTATTCATATTTCTACACCACTTGGTTAAAGCAAAATCATATATAAGTAATGAATTTTCCATTAATTGGACCTTTAGAGCTTAGTCTTCTGATCTTCTTGGACAACTGAGCTACCCACATAACATTCTGGTTTACAGTTTGATATATCTTTTTTTAAATGAGCCATCCTGGGGCTAGGGCATAGAGAGGAGAGATTGAAAGAACTGCTTTCAGACCTCAGTGACCTGTGGTTCTCCTGACTCATTCTCCAAAAGGACATCATTGAGTAAAAATGCCACTTGGCTGCCTAGGGAGGTCTCTGCCTATGGAAAATAAACATTCTCTTTCCTAATGTTTCTTTAGGGTTAGGTTAAAAAGATAAACAAGATTTATGCCTGGAGATGGCCTATTTAATAGACTATATTACTTATTCAGGTTTCCTTAAACTACTTGAGTTTCTTCTTTTAACCACCCTAAGCACTATGCTTTAAAAGAGATTTTCTGGCTGTTGCCAAATTGTGGCAAAAAGCCCATTAATTCAAGTGCATTCAGAACTGGGACACCAGAAAGGGATGTGCAGAAATCGTTTATTCCAGTCTCAAGTGCTCCTACAGGCCCAACCATTTCCACTTTGGATGTTAATGTACTTACTACAAGAATATCACAATCATCACAGAACTCTAACAAGGCCTCTTAAAACTTTTATGTTTTGGTTTTGTAAATTTTTAAAAAATCCAAGTTTACCTCAATTAACATCTGCAAAAATTACTGAAAAATTATGACTGATTCAACAGAATATATTAATTCACCAGCCATATGCAAAGTGCTCACTATCACTATAGGAATTATAGAGAAGCATAATATGGGGTCTCTGCCTTCAGGAAATTTCTAGGAAACAAGATAAATAATACATATCAAACAGCATGTTAAATAGCAAGCAGGTAAAGCTACATTATCATTTGCATTGTAATATATATTTTTAAGTGTTTCTAAGAATCTTTCCTTTCCAATTTAGAGTTGTTGAAAATATTAAAGCTGTGAACAGCAAATTTGTCTCCGCAGCTGGAAAAGCTGGGCAGAGGAAACTCCTGCCAAAGAAAGGATAATGAGCAGGGAGACTCAGAAGTCTAACCTGAGAGGAAGGGAGGGGGAAGATAAGCAACATTCTTATGAATATTTTCTTCATCATGCTAATCCTTTTTATTAAAATATTTTCCTCATTAGTGTTTTCTTATTAGGATGTTCTTCTGAAACTTTTCATGTATGTATTCCTCAAATTACCTTAAAAAGAACTTTCTCATGAAATATTCTTTATGGAAGCATTCTTCATGAATATGAATATATTCAACGATTATGTTCATTATTTTTGATTATATGTATTTAATACATTTATAAGAATATACTTAAAATAAATGAATATATTGTTCCCACTTTTTAAGATCTATTTTTAAAGACAGACATTATATATGCCCACTATGGTCAGTTATTCAAGCAAACATTTAAGCACCTACTATGTCCTGGCCACTGCTCTAGATGCTGATGATAAAGTAATGGACATCGGGCCTGGTCCTTGCTCCCATGGAACTTACATTCTTTATAAAGAATATATTCTCACCCTAGCTGGTGGCACAGTGGATAAAGCACCAGCCTTTGAACCCAAAGGACGCTGGTTCGATTCCCAGTCAGGGCACATAACCAGGTTGCAAGCCAGGTCTCCAGCCAGGTCCATAGCTGAAGGCAGGTGAAAGGCAACCCTACAATGTTGTCTCTCTCCTTCTCTCCCTTCCCCTTTCTCTAAAAATAATAAATAAAACCTTTTAAAAATGTTCTCAATAAACAGGGAAATATTGTATATATTGTTTTTTTTTTTGTTGTTGTTGTTTTTGGAATGCTTCATGAATTTGCATGTCATCCTTATGCAGGGGCTATGCTAATCTTCTCTGTATTGTTCCAATTTTAGTATATGTGCTGCCAAAGCGAGCACTGTGTATATTCTTATAACTAAGAAATATTAGTGGGGGATATAATGTAGTGCCCTCATTTTCCCCAACTGGTCTGGTCCGTGCTCCTTGTCTTTTCCCTCAGCAAAAAAAAAACACACCCTTTCTGCCCAACTCGCTTTAATGCAGCAGTAGGTAAAGACAAATTAAGTATTTTTCAAAATGCTGTTTTGAACATAAAATGAAAACTAGCCTACCAAAGTTTTGCATAAGTTCTCAAAACATTTTTAAAAATCTCATCCTATCCAATAGTAATTGCTACAAACTTTAGAAGTTTTTTTGTTTGTTTGTTTGTTTGTTTTAAGTCAGAGAAATGGCTGTTTGGAAAAATGTCTTCTGATAAATATTTTTCATGAAGAAATTCACTCCTGATCATTCTGCTGTTTTGCACTGGACATCCACTGGGTATCATATGCTAGATAGTTAGCACCACCCCCTGTTGAAGCTGACAGACTTGAAAACTTGTGTTGAAAGCAGAGAAAGGGAGAACACTAAAGGCGGCTGATATTCAGTCTGGAAGGAGAGGAGATCCTTCCGTACAAGACTTGGTTTGAAGGGACCTCAGCCTGCTCCTGTGTGCTGATGCCTCACACAGCTTCAGTCATACAGCTCTAATCTGCTTCTAGGTGAACAAGATTTGCCCAGAGCATCTCGTGCATTGGAAAGTAAGGAAGTGCTAAACAAACTCAACACCAACAAAACCACATTATGATAGGGGTCAAAATCTAACTAATGCTACTTAAGATTAGACAAGAGAGAGATCCAAGATAGAGGTGTAGATAGATATGCTACGTCTTCTCCCATAACCCAAAACAATACACCTACCTCAAAACTAAAGACATCCAGAAATTCCTGAGTGTAGAACTGCATGGAAGTCCAACAAACAAAAGATAGAAGAAAGAAAGGCTCATCCAGACAGGTAGGAGGGGCAGAGCTGGAACACAGAGAAAGAGAAAGCAGCGGTTAGGCTAGTGGATTGCTGGCGCACATGGCTGGCCAACTGTGCTAATTGGTGGCACAGGCTGGAAAGCCACAGGGATGAGCCAGTGAAAAGAAAAGCATAGTAGGGGCACCTATTGAATGCTCCCAGCACCAGACCAGATTGCCCAGCTCATCTTTACCAGCGCAGGGGGAGAAAAATAAAAGCCATATTGCTTTTCCTGACTGTGAAAACCAGTGGGGACTGGGGCAGGAAGAGTTCATTTGTTGAGAGGCCCCCACAGTCCTGAAATGTCAACAGAGCCACCCACTCTGGAAACCAGGTAAATAGAGAGGAGCTAGCCCCATACAGGAAGCAGGAGAAGTGCCTGGAAAAGGGGTGAGTGCTGAGCAAAGAGCATTGCTTCCTCTCAGACCAGTCCCCCACAAACAGTGCCACTACCTAGAAAACCAGTTGCCCCACACTGATAATTATCTAAGGCTCCACCCCTAACAATTAACAGGCGCGACAGCTTTACCTAAGACATAGAGGCAAACACAGGAGACTGTCAAGATGCAGAGACAAAGAAATATGACTCAAAAATGGGCACAAATCAAGGTCCCAGTGGCCAAACTAAGTATTAGAGAAGTAGCCAGCCTGACAGATAAACAGACAGCCAGTCTGACACACAGTTTAAAACTCTGATAATAAAGATACTCACAGACTTGACAGATATACTTAAGTATGCTAAATATATAAGGGAAAAAGTGAAGGCAAGGCCAAGTGAAACAAAAGAAAATACACACAAAACCAATGGTAAAGGGAAGAAAAATGGGGTTCAAATCAATGATCTGGAACATAAGGAAGAAATAAACAGTCAACCAGCACAGAAAGTGGAAACAAGAATTGGGAAAAAAAACAAGGAGAGGATTAAGAGCCTATGAGGCTACTTTAAACATGCCAACATCTGAATCATAGGAATGCCAGAAGGAGAAGAGAAAGGGCAAGAAATTGAAAACATGTATGAAAAAGTAATAAAGGAAAACTTCCCAAATTTGGTGAAGGAAATAGACATTCAAGTCCAGGAAGTACAGAGAGTCCCAAACAAGCTAGATTCAAATCAAACCACACCAAGGCACATCATAATTAAAATGCCGAAGGTTGAAGATAAAGAGAATCTTAAAAGCAGCAAGAGAAAAGAAGACAGTTACCTACAAAGGAGTTTCAATAAAACTATCAGCTGATTTCTCAAAAGAAACTTTGCAGCCAAGAAGGGCCTGGCAAGAAATATTCAAAGTAATGAAAAGCAAGAACCTTCAACCAAAATGGCTCTATCCAGCAAAGCTATCATTCAGAATTGAAGGGCAGATAAGTGCTTCCCAGACAAGGCAAAGCTAAAGGAGTTCATCATCACCAAATCCTTATTATATGAAATGTTAAAGGGACTTATTTAGGAAAAAGAAGATCAAAACTATGAACATTAAAATGACAAAAAACTCATAACTATCAACAACAGAACCTGAAAAATGAAAAAGAAGAAAGAAAATAAAAACAAACCAAGAAAACAACCAGAATAGGAGCAGAAAGATAGGTATGGGGATCACTAGGGGGATTATCAGCTAGTAGGGGAAAGGGGGCAAAATAGGAAAATGGTGTAGGGATTAGGAAACACAGTTGGTGATTATATGATAGACAGGGAGAAATTAAGAACAATAGAGGAAAGAGTGAAATCAGAGAACTTATATGTACAATCCATGGACATGAATTAGGGCAGGTGGGATTGCAGCAGGAAACAGGAGGATTGGGTGGAGGGAGGCAAAGGGAAAATAATTTGGGACAACTGGAATAGCATAATCAATAAAATATACAAAAAACAAAGAAAAATGATTAGACAAAATTATGAATTTTTTAATCTTTATTTTTATTTATTTACTTATTTATTTTAAGATTCAATTTATTTTTTAAAATTTTATTGTTGTTGTATTACATCCATCCCCTTTTTGCTCCCCTCTGTCCCCCTCCCCACCCACCCATTCCCCCCAAAGTCAGTCCCAGCTGTTGTCCATGTCCATGGTTCCTTAAAATTATGAATTTTTAAAAATGTATTTTATATAGAGAAAAAAGAAAACTGATAATATGCTAAGTTAATATAAGAATTTTGGTTTACCATAGTAATCTGTAATTCTTACTCTGCTACTAGCTATTTGGTAGCTAATGACATTCTTCTACACTTTGCACTGCTGGTGGAAAACAAGGAAGATATATACCCTTGATTATCAGCTATGGCTGTGAGACCCTGGAGATTCAATTCTCTGATGAAGACAAGTTGCCTTGAGTCTGTGAAATGTTATACCAGGCATTTGCTGAGTTTGAAGGGAGTAGCAAGTGCTGACAGAATAACAAATGTTATCAGTGACCTGCATCAGTTGTGCAGATGCCAGAAAAATTATTTCAAGGTGATTTCACAGGTATTTGTAATAGATCATAAATCAAAATGATTGTTGGCTGGCCTGTAACATCATGCATTCAACCCTGAATATCTAGCAAAGAATGGACAGACCTAATTTTAATTCCCACAATTACCTTTTACCCTTCAAATGTTCTCTGAGGGAAATTTTTAAGAAAGAAATCAATTTAGAAAGAAGGAACTTGTACCTTTTGCAACAACATGGATGGAACTGGAGAGTATTATGCTTAGTGAAATAAGCCAGTCAGTGAAGGACAAATATCATACAATCTCACCCATTACGGGACAATAATGAGCAAAACTAACAACAAGCAAAACAGAACCAAGTATATGAATACAAGGAATAGGCCTTCAGTGGTCAGGGGAAAAGGGGTTGGGGGGAGGGGGAGGGGGGGAGGCAGAGGCAAGAAAGGGGAGCAGCTTAGACAAGAACCTAGTATAAAGGAACCATGGACATGGACAACAGGTGGGATTGACTTTGGGGGGAATGGGTGGGTGGGGAGGGGGACAGAGGGGAGCAAAAAGGGGATGGATGTAATACAACAACAATAAAATTTAAAAAAAAAAAGAAATCAATTTAAAATGTAGGAATGAAGTAAGGAATGAATTCTCCATTTTTTATTAATCACTTGCAGTGGTAGGCTACCCCGCTACACTGTAGGATTCAATAGACAGCAGAAATACTTTTGAAGTAGTTAAGAGAAAGTATAATAATACAGAAATAGCAACACCTAAAAATCCTCTTCTTGATTTATAAAAACTACATATGCATTTACTCTTTGCGTTCATATGATTCGTGAGCTACACTGGTCTCAACTTTAAGGTGGGGCAGTGTCATGCCATGGAAATATTTTTAAAATTCTAGAATCAGAAATCTTATACATGATTATTATCTTTGAAACTGACTACATGCCTTAAGTCAAGTAATCACCCTAATTGCACTTTCTTCAATAGTAAAATGGAGATAGAATTCTTGAAAGAATCAAATACGAAAATATGTTTCAAAGTGCTTTGCATTATTCACTCAACAAATATATTTAGAGCTTCTACTATGTGCTCAGTGCTGTCTAGTCACTACAGATAGAGCAGAGAACAACCAGCTTAAATTTCTGCCCTCATTGAGTTTACATTCTAGTTATGGAGATAGACAACACACAAGATCTCAACGAGGAAACATATAGTATGGCATATAGTGATACATGCCATAGGAAGAAAATAAAGCAGGCAAGGGGAATTGGGAAGCATATGTTGCAAGGAATTGTACAAATTTAGACAGAATCCAGGGAACACCTCAGTAAGAATGTGACCTTTGGATAACAATCTGAAGAATATGTGAGAACTGGCCACATGGCAACAAGATATAAGAAGAGCCTTCCAGGCAGGGAATATCTAATGTTCAGCAGGTTTGGAGGCTCCAGTTTGCTGTAGCTGGGTAAGTGAGGGGAGCATAGGGGATACAAGGTACGGCCTTTGAAGTCTTATTTAAGAGCTGTGCCTTTTATTGGAGTGACATAGGAAAACACTGGAGGGTTTTGAACAAAGGGTTTTCATCTGATGTGTGTATATTCTAACAGGATCACTCTGGCTGGTGCATTGGAAACAGACTGAAAAAAGGTAAGTGGATAAGCAGGGAGACTGGTTAGAAGGTTATTGCAATAATGTGCATGAGACATGATGGCAGCTTGAACCAGCACTGTCGGCAGAAGGCACAGTGAGACCCATCAAGTTCAGAATATTATGAAGGTAAATTTATTGGTTTTGTTAATGTGCAGAATAAGAGAGAAAAGAGCCACAAATGACACCAAATATTTGATCTGACAGCTAAAATTACAGAGTTGCCATCAACTGAGATGGAGAAGGCTGAAGGAGGAGCATTTGGGGAATGTGTTAAGTTCAAACTATTAGGTTTCTAGGGGAAATGTTGAGTAGGCATTTGGATATATGAATCTAGAGTTTAGGAGAGGGGCATAGACTTCGAGATACAAATTTTGGAATTGTCAGTATATAACAATACTTGGCATTTGTAGGCTGTAAAATGCTATTCAAATATAAAGTACTTACCTACCAATTACTCATGAATAGAATACAACAGCAATCATTGGCCTACTAACCCCTCTGAAACAGCAAAGATACTTTTTTTTTTTTTTTACTGTTTTTTAATAGATAACATGTACACACATTGAAATGCAAAAAATGTACTATTATGAGTTTTGAGTAACATACACACCTATGAACCCAAGTCTCTGTCAGTATAGAAAATATTATTATGGACCCAGAAATCTTCCTTTGTCTCCAAAGATACTTTTTTAAAAGTATTTTTATAGAACACAGTTGTTTTTGGAAAATAGGACATATGCAAGTGTTACATTTTTCTTATTCTACTTCTCAACCATTTCATTGCTGATCTTAAATACTAAGAAGTTCAGAAGTTCCTAATTGACTTTAGGCCTACAAAGTATTACTAATTGGAAGTTCTGAGAAGGCTCCTGTAATGACATCTTCTTCAACGATGCTTATCTTCTTCAAGAATGCTTATCTTCTCTGGCTTATCTTCCTGGGAACAGAAAAACTTGAATGTGAAATGCACAGCCTTAAAGAAGCTGCTAGGTTCTTTAACAATCATGCTTGATAACAATCATGTACTGAAGGATATTTGGCCAATCTTTGATAAAAAAAAAAAAAAAAAGATGCTGGTAGTTTAAATATATACACACTTTTGAACACTCCATCCTGTAAGAATTTAAAGAAATCTCTATTAACCACTGAAAAATTGATTATTTAAGGTTGAAACAGCTTGTGGGAAACACAAGGATAAGGGTATATAGGAAGGAATCTCAAGAATGATTATATTAAACTATCGTAAATCTTGATGTTATATTGATAATCAGAATACATATTTTGTTATTTTGCTGTTACACATCTTACATGTCAATCCATAAAAATACAATAGAAATATTTGGGGCATGAAATACAATATCATTACGAAACATTTGGAGTATCAATACTTCAAAGTAAATTCTCAAATTTCTGGTTCTGGAAATGGAAGAGTGGCTTATGTTGAACTAACTCCCCTTCAGGTAATAGTTATAAACTCTGTGAGCAAGAATAAAGTTTAACTCCTTGGATGCACTGGAAAAATCACCCAGTTAGTAGAAACTGGAGGGGCCTGGAGCCTTGAGAGAAAGGAACCGCACTGAGTACAGGTCACGTTCATACACTGGTCTACTGGGAGCACGCCCTGTCCAAACAGCAGGGAGCCTTCTCTGGCGGTGATGGCTTTTCAAAAGATGAAGTCTGGGGCTGTCAAAGTAGTGGAACTCTGAGGCAGGAATCTTGGAATAGAGGCAGCCACAGAGAAAAAGTCCCCAAATCTGTGTATAAACTCACTTTAAATTCCCGCTTGACCCTTGAGCGCTGCCTGCGTAGACAGAACTCGGAGGAGACCGATGCAGAGCTGCAGTTGAAAAGCTGCAAAAGCAGAGCGTCTCCTCCGCTGCCCATGGGGGAGGAGGCCGCGTTTGGAGTTCAGGGCTCACCCAGTCAGAAGGGTCTGGTAATGCCATAGCCTTTCTATCAAAACCCTATAATGGCCATAGGGAGTAAATGTTGTATCTTAGGTCTAAAAGAATTTACCCTAAAATTAATGGCAAAACTAAAACAAACCTATCTTTAAAAGTGTAATACCACTCATTCATAAGTTTCAGGTGATTAACAGGTAACTACTTAAAACAAAGTCAACACGCATGCATTTCCAAAAACAGGTGAAAACCATCAACAGAGTCAAAATGTTCAGTGCTTCTCAAAAAGAAAAAGAAAAAGAAAATCACACCTATGCTCATCATTGTCAGACAGCTGAGAAAATAAAAGAAAAAGCTTAAAATCTTCAGATAAAATTAGGGAAACGATACAAATAATTTCTGGCTTTTCATTAGAAATAATGGAGAGCAGAATAGCATTTCCAAAGTTGGGAAAGAATATAAAACATATCAACCCAGACTGCTATATCCAGCAGAAATGTTTTTCAAAAATAAAGGTATAACCTTGACCAGCTCAGTTGAGTGCAGGTCATCCCACAGAGCAAAAGGTTGCAGGTTTGACTCCCAGTTAGGGCACTATGCACAGGAGACAATCAGTATTTCCCCTTGCATAGATGTTTTTCTCCTTCCCTTTCTCCCTCCCTCCCCCCCTCTCTAAACTAAATAAGTAAAAGTTTTAAAAAAGAGAGAAAGAAAAAAGATATCATCAGTCTACCCAAAAAATTTCATGAAGTGAAAGATGAGGAAAAACTTTCTAGCTGTTTTTAATGACTCTAGAACATCCCTAATATGAGAATTAGACAAAACTGGATAAGAAAAACATTTCAGATCCATGTCCTTCATGAACACAATAGAAAAATCCCTACAAAATATTATTATATTGAATTCAAACAACACATAAAAAATAAGATATATCACTTTCATGTAGAGTTTATTCCAGGTTAAGTTTGATTTAACTTTACATGTTCATCTGGAGAAAAAATGAAACTCAACTCCTACATCACACTACACATAAAAATTAATGTGATAAATCATAGACCTAAATCTAAAAGCTAAAACTATAAAGCTTTAAGAAGAAAAGTTAGGAGAATATCTTTACAACTCTGAGGTAGGTAAAGATTGCTTAGAACACAAAAAGCACTAATTGTTAAAGAAAAAATAATAAGTAAGACATTATTAAGATGTGAAACTTTTGCGTATCAAACAGGACCATTAAGAAAAAGAAAAAGCAAGCCACAAAGAGAAAATATCTGTAAAACATATATTAAAGAACTTTGTATGCAGAGTGTATAAAGAACTCAAGCTAATTAGTAAGAAGACAAACAACCCAATAAAAAAATTCCCAAATAAAACTTAAACTAGTACTTCACAAAAGAAAATGTGTAAATGGCTAATATACATGAATGGCTAATATACATGAAAAAATATTCAATGTGATTACTCATCAAGGAGATGTAAATTAAAACTAAATAAGATATTTTGCAATAAGTAGAATGGCTAATTTTCTTTTTTAAAGGACAATGCCAAATGTTAGCAAGGATATGGGGCAAACATGAATTCTCATAAGTAGCTGGTAGAATCATTAAGTGGTACAACTACTTTAGAAAACTACTTGGCAGTTTCTTCTAAAATTCAATGTATACCTCCTTAATGATTCAGCAACTCCTAGGTATTTACCCAAAAGAAATGAAAACATATTTCCACACACACAAAATAATTTGTACAAGAATTATTATAGTTTTGTTTATATTAACCAAATATCAATGAATAGGAAGATGAATAAACAAATTATGGTAAATTCATACAATGGAATACTATTCTGTAATTGAACTACAGATAAACACAACAATATAGATGAATTTTAAAACATGTTGAGCAAAAGCAAGGCACAAGAGAGCACATCCTCTATGATTCTACAGGGTGGGGCTAAAGTAGGTTTATAGTTGTGAGTACATGAAGCAGTTTATTCTTGTATGATTTATTACTTACTCTATTATTTTCCATATGAACAACTATAAACCTACTTTTGCTCCACCCTATATTTACATGAAGTTCAAGAACAGACAAAACTAATCCATGATAATAGAAATCAATGAAGATTGGCCATAGAAAAGAGGAATAAGGATTGGCTGGTCAGGGGACCTGAGGGATCTTTCTGGAGTGAAATGAATGTTTTATGTCTTAATCAAGGTGGTGATAACGCAAGTATATACACTTATAAAAATCCAGTGAAGGCCTGGCTGTCGGCTCAGTGGAAAGGCGCCACCCTGCAAACCCAAAGGTCGCTGGTTCACTTCCCAGCCAGGACACATAATCAGGTTGCAAGCCAAGTCTCCAGCCAGGTCTGTAGCTAGCGGCAGGTGTAAGGCAACCATATATCGATGTTTCTCTCCCTTTCTGCTTCTCTCCCTTCCCCTCTCTCCAAAAATAATAAAGTAAAATCTTTTAAAAACAAACAAACAAACAAAAAACCAATGAATTGTACCCTTAAGGTTTGGCATTTCAGTGTATGTAAATTTTACCTCAATTAAAAAAAAAGTGAATACCTTGCATTCCCCAAATTAAAATAGAAGGCTCTAAATAAATATTCCTCTAGAAATGAAATAACTTCAGAGAGAGAAGAATAGTCTAAAGGGAGTTCTTTATTCCTACAGTTAAGTGTTTGGGTGAGAAACTGCTATGTTCTTGAAGATGTGTATTCACTATGGGATTACTTCAAGACACATTTTTTTAGGTTTATGGGAGGAGTATTAATTTCGATTACACACTGTGGATCACTCAGTGTCCCACTGTACCTTGGCGAGGCAAAGAGCAGGGAAGTATGTAGAGATCTTGCACACATTGACACTGCAACTTTCTCCTAGTAAGGGAGTGAAACCCATTGATCAAGTTCAATGATATTTCTCCTCCAGTATTTATCATTTGGCTTCAAGCATAAGTTAAATCCATACCTACAAAGTGTGGTGAAAATTAAAGCAATTCAGATTGCCCCAAAATCCAGGATTTTCTTTGTTTAGGTGGGGAACAGGGAGGTGCTGACTGTTCTAGTCTCTTTATTTCTAATAAAAACAATAACAAAAATTTTCCAGAAGTGTCATTTTTCATAAATAATTGCTTGTAAACCATTTTTGCTCTACTGTATAATCATCCTTAGCTAGCAGAAGCAGCTTAGGCTGTGAATCTTTACCATACTCAAATTTTAAACATGTTTCAGCTGTCTCTAAGTTGATTCCCTAAAAAGCCAGCCAACATAAGAATTGTTTAGAGTCAGTATTTTGACATAACAGAATCCTATTGCAATAGGCAATACCTATAACCAGGAAACCATTACATGCTAATTTTAGTTTTTCTGAAACTACTTCTTACTTAGCATTTATATGTATACATATACAAATAGTATTATAACGGGCTACTGGTCCTTATAGCTAATTCCCACTAGGCTTAGGAAACCACATTCAAATCTTTGGAACATTCTGCTTGCTGGTATTTACCTCCCTGTTTTTAAGGCACAGGTTTAGATTTCTATTTCTTCCTTCTACCATTATCCTGAGATTTTTTTTCCCTTTTTCCTGTGTTAAACCCTCTTTATTCAGGACCCTACATCTTCTTTCCAGACTTATCACTCCTTTTTGTGGATCATATTTTCTAGAAATGTGCTGAGAAAGGATGCATGGGAGGGTTCATGGAAGGAGCATTCATCTCAAATTCAAGGGTGAAAATAATTTTTCTCAGATTTCGAAGGCATTGCTCTGCTTTTTGTTTGCTTAGTTATTTCCCCAGTTTCCAGCATTAACTACCATTGTAATTCTTAATCATATGTGTGTGACCCATTTTTTTTTCTCGTTGGAAGCTTTCAGAATCTTCCGTTTATCATTAGCTTTTAAAATTCACTGTGGCGTGTCTTTATGTCCCCTTCCCCCTATTCTTTTACTGGGTATTTGATGAGCTCTTTTAATCTGAAAATAAGTAAGTATCCTTCAACTCTGTTTTTCTTGTATAATTTCCTTCATGTTTTGTTCCTGTTTCCTATTATTTCTTCTGCACAATCATTAGTAACGTTATCAGAGAAATCCTGATTCTTCTTGCCAATGCAGTAAAGAATTATAGATCATTAAGCCTGTTAGGTAGCACACAAAATTTATTACTGAATGGGAGAGCAAAAACAAGGGTAGCTAGCTAAAGGTTGGCATTAGCAAGTTTGCCCTAATGTGGCCAGGGGCCAGTGGCCTGGGGCCTGAAGGCCAAGGATACCAAGAGAGCAAGTCCTTTGCTCTGAGCACTTATAGTGCATAGTTGGCAGGATGAGAAAGAGGAAGTTACTTATCAAAAGAGTGGTACTAACATGGATGGAACTGGAGAGTATTATGCTTAGTGAAATAAGCCAGTCAGTGAAAGACAAATACCATATGATCTCACCCAATACGGGACAATAATGAACAAAACTAACAACAAGCAAAACAGAACCAAATATATGAATACAGTGAATAGGCCTTCAGTGGTCAGGGGGAAGGGGGTTGGGGGGAGAGGGGAAGAAGAGACAAGGAAGGGGAGCAGTTTAGACAAGAACCTCGTATAAAGGAACCATGGACATGGACAACAGGTGGGATTGACTTTGGGGGAATGGAGGGGGTGGGGAGGGGGACAGAGGGAAGCAAAAAGGGGATGGATGTAATACAACAACAATAAAATTTTAAAAAAAATGTGTGGTACTATCTTTCCAGGACTGCGACATGGATACCTAAAGTTATTAATGGGCTTCTTCCTTTAGGCACTACAGGGTCCTTCCTGCCTTTAAGGCCTTGGGATGCCTCTCCTTTGGGAAGTAACAATCTCTAAGATTTTTCTTCCCAGATAATTGAAACAATACATAAAATTCCAAGGATTTTTCTCCTCTCTGGCTAACAGTGTTTCCTGTGATGTTGGAACACCTGGCAATATTATCAGACCAGGCCCAGGACTGCTGGGTTAGCAGGTGAGACAGGTCTATTTCTGCTTCTAGCTTTCTGTAACAGTTAGACAAAAGACTTGGTTCTCTTACTTTCTAATAGTTTCTTCTCTGCTTATTTTTTTAAAAACTATATATGTTGTTAGTTCCAATTTCCAGGAGCTTTTCTTAAATTTATTTTCAATTATTCTATTAATTTAATTTATATTTTTGCTATCCTGGTTATATTTTTCTAAAAGTTCTTTATTGTCCCCTGAATATTACTTCTTTTTATAGAAACCTCTTTCTGCTTCATGGATACAGTATTTCCTCATTATGTCCTGAAGAATATTAATTATATTTTTGGGTTTGTTTTGCTTTTATTATTTTTTTAATGTTCTCTTAATTGCTTTTGTTTTCTCCGAATGACAGAATTTCCTCCTATGTCTCAGACTCCTTACTTGGGTGTGGCTTCTCAACTTGGGGACTCAACTGTCAATATCTACAGGATTTTTTCTTGTTTTAATCCACTTTCCCAGAAAAGAATGTTCTAATACCTATGGTACAATTCAGTTGCTGTCATTCTGGAAAGCAGAGAAAGTAACCTAGAGTTTCACCATTCAAAATGTAGTAGCTTTCTAAACCTATCTGATTTTAGCCTGCACCTTATCTGCTCTTCTACTGAACTGGAAGGGATAGTCAGTTGCCTGGGTGGGTGTCCAGAAGATAAGATATGGGATCTATTTCTTTTACAGACTTTCAGCCAATTCTATTTTCTTTGACCCTTTCTGGAGTCCCACAAAACAATGAATTGTTGAACTTCATTTGAGTTTGGTTCATGAATCAGCTTCCTCCTCTTTTGCCATTTAGTTTTTGCAGCTATGTCTTCATTTTGAAAGGATGATCATTTATCTTAAAAAAGAAATAGTATTTTACATTTCTTAGTTCACCCAAGATTTAGGCTTTGTGACAGATTATTCATCAATAAGCAAAAAATGAGCATGAGTGTTGTAAAGTATCTAGCAGATTGGGCTAAGTCTTTATTTTAATTTATAACTAAACAAACAACACAAGAACTATTTTTATTTAAAAAACTATATATCTTGACATTTGTATAAAATCATATCTAAGTAAATATCTCTAAAATCTCTGTGTTAAGCCAATTAATCACCACACTTACTAAAGACTTGTATGGTGTTTAGAAAATCTGAAGTTTACATGCACCTCCTGTGCTGAAAAAGCTTCATTGATTTCCCAAGTTTTTATTTTATTTTATTGTTGTTGTATTATATCCATCCCCTTTTTTCTCCCCTCTGTCCCCCTCCCCCAAGTTTTGTTTTTAAATATAACTTCTCCCAAGTGTTCGATTGTGACCCCAATCAAGAAGTGTGCATTTTTTAAAAATCAAAAAGTTGGAAATAAATACTGAGATTTCAATAGTCACTTGTCTATATGATGTTCTCTAGTATTTTAAAATTTTTATTTCATGCTTTGCACTTCAATTTAGGCAGAAACTTGGTGATATATCATATTACAGTAAAATCTTCTAAGTCAGTGAATAAAACATATAAATAAAGTTTCTGGACCTAGAAACATATTGATAAAGATCAGTTCCACAATTTCATTTGACAGAAGCAAACATACTTGAAGTGATATAATTTATTACTTCCTCCTAGGCAGGACAGGCTCTAGACTTACTTTTGACAGGAATGAAGTCAACTGAATAGTCTGTTTAAACATAATGCAGTGAAGTAGCTGCTTCTTGACAGATAAGCCAAGTCTCAGGTTCCTAGTCCTGTCCCTTCAAGATGATCACTGTCCTCCACAAGGATGTTTTGTGCCTAAAGTTCCAATAGATTGTTTTGGGTTCAATGTCTTTTGACCTCCTAGATATGGATACTTCCCTGGCTTCTGCCTGCAACATCTGAGATATTTCTGAGGTAGGTGCAGAGGGTGTTAGTACTGGGGTGGCAGTTAGCCCAGATGCTGAGTGTATCACTGAATGGTGCTGACTTTTTTGTTCCACTTAAAAGCTGCAAACTGTGCCCTGGCACAGTAGTTCAGTTGGTTGAAGATTCATCCTGATGCCCCAAGGTTGTGAGTTCAGTCCCTGGTCACAACACATACAAGAATCAACCAATGAAGGCATAACTGGTTGGAGCAACAAATTGACATTTCTCTATCTTATTCTCTCTCTCTCTCTCTCTCTCTCTCTCTCTCAAATCAATAACAACAAAGGAAGCTACAAGGTGTGAATGTCGGTAAAAATCAACACATCCACACCTATTTTTGCTTTAGTGGATAATCTGTTTACATGGTGATAAGTGACTTTCATTGTTTAGTGTGAAAATCATTTGTTTGTTTAGGGAACTGGCTTCTTCAGTGCTACCAACTTTTAATAAATTTTTTGGTTTAAAAATAAAGTGGGGCCCTGGCTGGGTGGCTCAATTAGTTGGAGTATCATCCTGTGCACCAAAAGTTTTCGGGTTCCATTCATTCCTGATCAGGATACCTATGAGGGGGGACTAAAAACCCCTCAGAATTTTTTAATTAAAAATATGTGTATTTATTTTTGAAATATTTAATTTGAAATATTCCATCACTTTCAAAGTACTATCCATATAATGCTATACACCTATCTTTTTTTTTTCACTGCTCAAAGAATTTTTGAACTTGTCAAGATTGATGGCTTTTAGTGCTTCTGCCAATTTTTCTGTTTCATGTATTTCACATCAGCAGAATGTTTCCTTTTAAGGACTTTTTTTCATCCAGGGAAACAAAAGCCATCACTCAGGGTGAGGTCTGGTGAATAGGGAGAGTGAGGCACAGGAGTTATGCTGTTTTTGGTCAAAAACTGCTGAACACCCAGCACAGTGTGGGCAGTTGCAT
Source organism: Noctilio leporinus (assembly GCA_004026585.1). Taxonomy (NCBI): domain Eukaryota; kingdom Metazoa; phylum Chordata; class Mammalia; order Chiroptera; family Noctilionidae; genus Noctilio; species Noctilio leporinus. The sequence goes on from PVIW01004509.1 coordinate 35,820, forward strand.
TCATAAATCACCCGTGAAATGGCGAATGCATCAAGAGCTTCAGAAAAGTTCACTGAAGCTGAATGCAGCCTCTCACAATGCCAGCTGGTGCCCCAATATAGATGTGTACCTAGAACAGTCACCTATTGAGGGAAGCCTGTAATACAAAAGGCCTGCCTGCCAGAGATAATTCTATTGGGGGGCGGGGGGGTTGTTTTTGTTTTTTTGGTTTTGGCTTCCCCTCATAGCTAGGTTGCAGGTTCAGTCCCTGATCAGCAGGCACGTATGGGAAGCAACAAATTGATACTTCGCTTTCTCTCTTTCTTTCTCTGTCCCCTCTTCCTTTCTCTTTCTCTATAATCAATAAGCACATCCTTGGGTAAGGATTAATAAAATAAAGCAAAATATTAAACAATAGCCAGAAATATTTTTTTAATTTGCCTTTTTTCCAGTTTTGAATTAATTTATATTTGAAAAATGAAAACAAATTTTTCTATTTTAAAATAAAAATTTAAATGCTTTTAATGCAGAGCACTGGCTCAGGGGGGAAAAAATCCCCCCAAGTGCCAGAAGCCAGGTTGTGATGAAAGCCGCACACCACTCAGTGCCATAGGGCGCCAGGCTCCATGGGAGTCCTCGCCAGATGAGATCACTGAAATGGCTGTGTCCAGAGGAGGAAATTTTGACTAACTGGAACTTGCAGAACTTGATATAAAGCAGCCATGGTGGCACAAGCTGTTTGGCCAGGAATCTGGGCCCTCCGCTTAAAAGTATAGCATGGCCACCCAGCTGTTAATTGGAGGTGTCACTGGATAGCGCGTGGGTTTCATATTCCAGAAGGTTGGCAGGTTGGCTGCATCAGCTGTGGGAGGAGGATTGTTTCTCCTTTAGCTTGCAAACCATACCAAGTACATCAAAGTTGAACGGAAATTAAAGAAAGCCAAGGAACAACTGAAGATCCGTAGAGCAACCACTTATCTATGGAGGTGAAAAGCAAAGCTGAGGAGATGGTGTCATTTTTGAAGAACATTCTAGCGACTCATGGATTTTTTGGAGGATTTCTATTTGGCATGGCATCCTAAGGAGGACAACTTATTATTCCTGCTTTTTCCAAGTAGCAGCCTTTTCACTTTCTCAAAAGACATGGAGTCTCCTCTCCTGAGCCTTCCCCCCTGCGGTGGTATATCTGAATGGCTTATATAAGCATCTGTTCATACAAACTGATAAGATTCTATTGTGAGCCTCATGACAACAATGGAAGAGACAGTAGACATTAACTCTCCTCTGAGAACCCTCCCCATTTGACTAACCTGCAGATCAGCAAAAATGTTCCTTTCCCCCCTACATAACATACTTACTAGAATATATTGCAAGATGGTTCATTGTGGAAGATGAGTGGATACTCAAAGGTTGGCCCAAATGATTTGGAAAAGGCATAACAAGCACATAGATGCCTTATTATGTGCTGCATGGAAAGGAACTGATTACATTTGCCTTTAAGCATGAAAGATTTGGTATCTTGGGGGTCCATTTTTTTTTTAAGTTGGTTTTAGATTACAGAAAAAGAGGTATTTGTACCTGTTATAGTTATCCTGACAAAATGGTGGCCTAAGCACTACAGTATAATTGAAAAATTATGAATAGAGAATGAACTTGTGCTAGAGGTGTATATGCTGAACTGAAGATACCATGTTTGGTGAGAAAACCTTTGGGGAAATCAAACAATAGATACATCATTGGATAGTGAGACTTAATGAATTATTTAGGAACATTAAGATATTATCCAGGAGATGGGGGTTTCCACCATACAGGATAATGTATGTCATGGCTATTCCCAAAGGATGTATTTATGATAAAATAAGTGACTTTAGGTGGCAGAGAGAAGAAGCCCTTGGATTTTTGTTTCATACAGAAGGTTTTAAGTTTTGAAATGTGAAGTATGCTTTACTTCTTGTCAAATCATTAGGAGTAGTCCTAGCTCCTCTGCCAACTCTACTATTTCTTTATAGAGAAAGAGTTTATCCAGTTGGTATAAAATATATTAACATTTGAACCAGAGTTTTATGTATTCTTATTAATTAAAAAATTTTTTTTAAGATTTTATTATTTTTAGAGAGAGGGAAAAGGAGAGAGGCAAAGAGGGAGAGAGACATACATCAATGTAGGGTTGCCTTTCACCTGCATCCAGCTACAGACCTGGCTGGAGACTTGGCTTATAACCTGGTCATGTGCCGTGGCTTGGGAATCAAACCAGTGACCTTTGGGGTTGCCTTATCCACTGTGCCACCAGCCAGGGCAGAACAGAGTTTTAAAGAGATAGCATTTTAAGTATTCAGAATTGAGAATAGTGGCAAATAAGATACATGAAATAAATTATTTCCATCATAAAAGTAAAAAAATCATCCAAGAAATAATTGGGTATGTCTATACACACAAAAGTGATGACACCCTGCAATTCTGGGGTGCCAAGGGAAGGCACAGAGACACCGGACAGCTAAATTCAGACTGGAAAGAGTAAGATGTGAGAGGAAAAGTTTGTCTTTTTTATGGTCTGGTATAAATCAGGAACACTTTCAATATAACTGGAAAGGAAAATAAATGACTAAACAACAGGAGGAATGTCCTGGCTTTTGCAGTTGAAAAGACCAAGAATAAGCCCTGGCTGGTATGGTTCAGTAGCTTGGCGCCGGCCTGCAAACCCAAAGGTGTCTGGTTCGATTTCCAGCCAGGGCACATGACCAGGTTGTAAGCCAGGTCTCCAGCCAGGTCCATAGTTGGAGGCAGGTGAAAGGCAACCATACATTGATCTTTCTCTCCCTTTCTTCCTCCTTCCTTTCCCTTCTCTCTAAAAATTATGAATAAAATCTTTGGGCTTTTAAAACATTTAATTTTATTGTTGTTGTATTATATCCATCCCGTTTTTACTCCCCTCTGTCCCCTTCCCCACCCACCCACTCCCCCACAAAGTCAATCCCACTTGTTGTCCATGTTCATGGTTCTTCCATACTAGGTTCTTGACTAAACTGCTCCACTTCTTTGTCTCTTCTTCCCTCTCCCCCCACCCCCAGAATAAAATCTTTAAAAAAAAAGTAAAAGTTTGTTTAAAAAAAAAAGAAAAGACCAAGAATACATTCAGACATGACTCAATGCAGATGCTCCAATGCTGTCATCGGAAGTGACCTCACTCCCTCTTAGCTCTGCAGTCTTCTGTGTTCATCCTTAGTGGAGATGTACCATAGAGATGGCCCCCAGCTGCTCTGGACCCTCATTTTGCTGAGATTCCTGAACAGAAAGTAACATCTTTTACCCCCAGTATCTCAGAATCATGTGGCTATCATGTGGCCAGCCATTGATACTCTGAGTAGCTCACATGTTCATCCCTGAAGCTGAACCACAGAGACAAATGAGTCAGGAATGTCTCCCCAAAGGAAAACTGGGGGATGCCTGAAAGGGAGGAATAAATGCTGGAGAGGCAAAAACAAGAGGTTCATTGCAGATCATACAGGGTGAAATTCACATTAATGGTCAGGAACTACAAAGTACCATGTTACCATTCCATAAAATGGCAACTTAATCGGAACCATATCAAACTGAGATTAGCCCAGGCTAGTATGTTTCAGTGGTTTGAGCACCAGCTGAGAACCATAGGGTCATTGGTGTAATTCCCAGTCAGGGCACACACCTGGGTTGCTGGCCAGGGCCCCAGATGGGGGCACCCAGGAGGCGGCCACACATGATGTTTCTCTCCCTCACTTTCTCCCTCCCTACCCCTCTCTCTAAAATTATACAAGTAAAACCTTTTTTAAAAAAATTGAGACCAAAGGAAGCAGTGAGTTCTGTCATACAAGGTTACATTCAAGAATCACATTTTGAAGGTTTCTAAGGTTTCAATCAACTGAATCAATTTAAGTCCTGACTTGTGATTAGACACCACAGCACTTCTATCTCCATTGCTGTTAATGCTTCTCCATTCCAGCATATTTCAACCGTGCAGCCACAAATATCTTCTAACTTGCCTTCCTAATTCTCACTTGCCCCTCTACAATTCTTTCTCTAGACAACAACCAGAAGAAACATTCATTTAGTCATTCAATAAGTATTTATTGAGCATCTGTCTGTGGCAGGTACTGGTTAAGGGACAGATATATCCCTCTCTCTGTCTTCAGAGAGCCTCTATTCCATTGGAAGAGGCAGAAAATAAATACCACGTATTAGTAAGATATGTGAGATGTTAAATCGTGATAAGTGCTAAAAAGAAAAAATATATATAAATCATCAGGGTGTCACATGAAGTGTTGGTAGTGTGGTCAGGGAAGACTTCACTGAAAAAGCACTTTTTTAATAAAGACCAAAAGGGAGTAAGGAACTGAGCTTCACAGATGTCTGAGGGGTGAAAATTCCAAATAGGAGGAAAGCCAGGCAAAGGCCCAAAGGCCGGAGCATCTTAAGTGACAGTGAGAAGGCCAGTGTGTTTAGAGCAGAGGAACCACAGGAAACTAGTAGGAGATGATGTCGCAAGATCCAAGGCAGCCAGGTGACCTTCATAGTTCTGTAGGTTATGGTAAGGACCTTGGGAGGGAGATGAGAGCCTACTGCAGGGTGTCGCTGTGCACCCCACCCAAGGAGGCCACTCGAGATACCAGGTGACAAGAAAGGAATGGTTTATTAGGGAGCAAGGGGAAGAAGAAGAGGGAAAGGGGAAAGGGGAAGGGAGAGAGAATTGCTGCCTCCAGTCACAGCTACGGGGAATCCAGCTGCAGTCTGCAGTCTGTTGGAATTATTATACCTCTGCCTTCCCTGGTTCCTATAGACTAGCTGAGGTATGCATTTTGTGGTTAAGATGCCCAACCTTTGTTTCAATTTCAAGCAGAATCTGCAAAGCCCAGCCTGCAAACCTGCAACACCTAGACAGTAACCGTCGGGGTTCAATGACCCCACCTGCTGGTGGTGGCGATGTTCTAGCCTGTGCAGAGGATTCACCTTACTCAGGGTTTTAAACAAAGTGACATTTGTCTTGTGTTTTAACAGGGTTACTTGACTGCCATGAGAATATACTGGAAGTTAAACAAAGGCTAAAGTTTGTATCTTAATTTTTAAAAAATTATCATCCAAGGACACATTTTTTCATTGCTTTCAGAGAGAGGAAGGGGAGAAGGGCAAGAGAGACAGAGGCAGAGACAGAGACAGAGGGGGAAAGACAGTAACACCCAGTAGCAAAGAAACATTGATTGGTTCAGGAACCAAATCCACAACTCATGCATGAGCCCTGACTGGGAATCAACCCCTCAACACTTTGGTGTACGGTATGATATTCCACCTAACAGAGCCATGCCAGCTGGGGCTAAAGTTTCTATCTTAACAGTCCACTGAACACTAAAAGGATTTTATAATTCTTAATTCTGATTAACCCTTTAACTTATGTGCTAATGTCATCTAATATTTTGGTTCATATTTTTACTCCATAAATTAGACTATCATTTTACACTGAGAATATGTATGCATTCATACACTCATGCATGTATATATATGCTCATCTTTTTTTGCACCTCAGACCTTCTTCCAGGGATTACTTCGATTCCTTCTACTTAAGGTCCAGTCTTTAGAAGTTTATTTAGAGTAGGTCTTTTGGTTATAAAATATCTGTTTTATTTTGTTTTGTTTAATATGAACGTGCCTCTATTTGAAACATAGTTTCCCTAGGTACCATTCCAGTGACAGTTATTTCTTCTTAGTTCATTGAGGGAAAGTTTTCATTATTTTCATTTTCACCTGAGGGGAAATTTTCATTTCATGTCCTGGCTTCCAGTTTTACAATTAAAAAGTCCATTGTCAGTCTGATTGCTCTTCCTTTGTAAGCTGTCTCTCTTTCCTCCCTCACTACTTTTCTTTGGTATTCTGCAGTTTTACTACTTCATATCAGGATGTGAAAATCTTTTTACCTGCCCTGTTTGGTATTCTTTGTACTTCCTTTATCCATGGATCATATTTTCAGTTAGTTGCAGAAATAGCCACAACTTGACAAAACTTGACTCTCCTCCAGTCTCTTTATTCTCTACTTCTTAGACTGTTAGGCGTATATTAGACTTTTTGTTCTACCCATCATATCTTTTAATCTGTCATTAATATCTTCTATCTTCTTTTCTCTTTATGCTACATTCTGGGTGATCTCTGCAGATTTGGTGCCAGTTCCTTAATTCTTTCTTTGGTTCTAATATGCTATTTAACACTTTATTTTTAAAATATTAATAATCATGATGTTTACTTTTAAGAGTTTAATTATGTTTCTAATATTTTTGGTTGGCTTTGGTTCATTTGTACGATTCTATATGTTTTTCATATGCAGTTATTTTATATTCAAGTTACTATTTCCAATTTCTAAAATCCTTGAAAGCCTGAACATTTTGTTGCTTTTTCTGCTAATTCTCACTTGAAGGGGTTCTTTTGTCCTGTGATCATGAGCTCATATGTTATGGAAGCCTACATTGAGGATGGGTTCCCCAAAATGATTTGTGTTTGTTTCTTCTAGGATTCAGATGATTCTACTGGCCTGAGACCACTTTGGCCCTTCCCAGGCTCCCTGGTTAATTTTTTCGTCTCCGGTTCAGCTCAGCCCCACCTCTATTGGCACAGAATTTAGTCTAGCTGCTGTGCACAAGTTGGAATTTGCTTTTGAACCAGCCTTGCCTTTCACATTTGTTTACTGTTCCTGCTGGAGTACCAGGTACCTGTTAGAAGGGTTGGGGTTGGTCAGAAATTTTCTATGCTTCCTATTGTACCAATGTGACAAAAATTATGCTTTACACATGATCCAGTTGCTGCAAGGCTGGAGGGCTTTATAGGATGTAGCAGGTCATGTTGTTTTGTTTTCCTCCCCTTCCCCTGTTTTCTAAACCTACCTTTTCTCATTCTGAAATATTTTTTTGAGCTCTCCTACTACTTCTCTGAATTTTCTTTCCCCCTTACCTTCATTTTTCTCTCCCATTCTTTTGAAGATGGAGTTTTCCAGAACTCCAGCCCCTTTCATCTTAGTTTATCTCATCCACGCTATGACTTCAACCAATATATTGGTATTTCCAGCTCTGACATAACCCTAAGTTACAAATCTATATTTCAAAGTGCTTTCTTATGACTTCCAGTGGATTTTCCTCAAACTCAAAAAATTTCAAAACTGGGCCCAGCCTCTCTCCTCAAATTTCCTCCTCTTACAATGTTTTCCAACTTAGTTATGGATACCGCTTATCTAAGCTATATAGTCCTATCAATTTTAACTCCTAATATCACTTGAAATCTGTCCCTTTCTGTCCTATTTCTATTTTCACAGCTGTAGTTGGATCCTCATCATGTCTTCATAAATTTCAAGACTTTTTCTTTTTCTTGCCTCCAGTCTCACTGCTCAAATAAACCTACCCACTTCTGCTCTTGTGATATTTCTAAAATACAAATGTGAACATGTCACTCCTCTGGAAAATTATTCAGCAAAATGGTATAGATTAGGCTTCATAATGGCACATGTAAGACCTCCATGATCTGACTTATGCTTTTTACTTTGACTGCCTACTTCACTTTAACCTGCAAGAGGACCACAACATGTCTGTCGTGTTGCCTTGGCATTATTTTCAACGCCAGGCCTAGAGCCTAACACCTAATTGATAATTACTAAATGGATCGATCACTATGCTAAATAGGCTCTCTGAACGAATAAATGAAAACAAATGTAGAAATATAGCTTAAGAGATAACAGGAATTGGCCAATATAAGGAAGTGTAACACAAGAGGAGTTTTTCTCCAGTTAGTATGTGCATAAGAACATAAGCACAAGGCAGACAAACACCTTTCTCCAGCCTGGGACCAAGACTCGGTGACTGAGGCAAGACTTGGTGGAATGGATTGGAGCAAAACCAAACAAAACAATGGGCAAGCCAACCAACTTTCTCTGGAGACCTGAATGGGTCAGACCTCTGGCCCCACATCCAAATGGCACAAAACCCAACAGGCTACACTTTCGCCCAGGAATTCCAGGAACCCCGGTGCCGCCGGCCACGCCCCTCGGCGGGCGGGTGCGAGCGGCGGCCGCGCGGGAGCCGGCGCGCTCCAGCCGTTTCCTGGGAGACGGAACACAAAACGCCGGAGCTTCGCAGGGAGCAAAGGAGGTAAGCGGCCGGTGCGGGCCGGTAATTCCAAGCCGGCTGCCGGGCCTCCACTCTTCCCCCTACCCAGCCCGAGCCCGTTGTGCGAGGCTGGCCCAGCGTGCCCCCTCGACGCCCAGTCCTACCCGGGTCAGCCTCGGAGGGGAGACGGGGCCTGGGCGCTGGTGGGGGAGGGACTGAAGGGAGGAGACCCGGGGAGGGGCGGAGCGGGCGGGAGGGGTCGGCCTGCACCTTCCAGGTCTAGCTCTCCGACTCTCCCTGGACCTTTTGCCTGAGCTCTTAAGCGGCTGGGGTCTGTCCCAGTTGGGTGGATGACGGCGGGACATCCTTAATCCTGGGATCCCTGCCCCTGAGCCTCTTCCCTAGGATCCTGCCACGCTCACACCTCTGTCGCCCCTTCTGCTTGGGCTGGAGGGGTAATCTGCTGTACTTTGAGAAGTGAGGGGGGCGGGCGGGATCGGTTGCTGGGAAAGCAGCGAATGAGTTCAGAACTGCTACAAAATAAAAATGGAGGGGGAAGTCTTTTAAGGGACCCGGTTTGCAGAAAAAGGATCAGAGCATCGGTGCAAAGTTCTTTACTGCAAGTAAGACGGGTTGGAAGGTGAGGGGAGCAATAAAACTGTTTTTAGTGGTTTGTAATCTCAGTTATAAAAGGAAAGAGATTTATGTAATTATGTTTAGATAATTCTTTTAAATGAGCAGACATTTGCTCTAATAATAACGGAATTCTCAAAGAGGCAAAATTATCCGACTACTTTTAATCAAACAGCCCATTGACTCAAAATAGTAGGGGAGACAAAGTTACTTTTGAGCCTTTTGGCCTTTCTTGATCTCTGCTACCCCCCAGTTCAGTGCTGCCTGACGGGAAAGAGAGGTAGGTAATCTCTCTGAAGGCGGCCATCTACTGCCCTTCAAGAGGCTAGTCTCAGGCAAGGATGTTTGCTATCTGGTGAGGGTTTTTTTTTTTTGTTTAGATTTTTAAATTTTTTTATATTTTTATTATTTTAGATTTTATTTATTTATTTTTAGAGAGAGGGGAACGGAGGGAGAAAGAGAGGGAGAGAAACATTGATGTGTGAGATAAATTGATGGCTGCGTCTGGGAAGACCCCAACTGGTGACCTGGTGTAACACCCAGGCATGAGCCCCTGATTGGGAATCCTGCCCAGGACTCTGGGTTGCAGGCCTGACCTCAGTCCACTGAGCCACACTAGCCAGGGCTGTTTTGTTTAGTTTTAAAATAATTTGTGACTGTTAGCACACCACACTAATGCTTTTGTATTTTAACATGGCATCTTTCTTTTCCCATTGTAAAAGCTTCCCTTTTAATTTTTGTAAGCAGATGAGTTAATTTGAAATCTTTTTTTCTGTTTTGCTTTTTTGGTTTTTAAGATATTCTTTTTCCTTTTTTTAAAGACATTTATTTTCAGAGAGAGAGGAGAAGGGAGCAAGAAAGCGAGAGTAACATCAATGTGCTAGAGAAACATCAATCGCCTATCTCGCCTCCTGGCATGCCCCCAACCTGGGGACCTGGAAGGTAACCCAGGCCTGTACCTTGACAGGGAATTGAACTGAAAACCTTTCAGTTCGCAGGCTGGCACTCAATCCAATGGGCCACACCAGCCAGGGCTAAGAGATTACTTTTTAAATGAATCAACTTTTTAAAAGACATGTTAATGCCAGCCTTGGAGTGATATTATGGTCGGCAAGTTGAAGACATCAAACCATTATCTTTTCAGTGGCAAATACAAGTTTGCCCTCCCTTTGCCCTCTAGGTTAATCCCTATAATCCTATCTAAATCCCTATTTAACTGGCAGAAGCTGTTGAGAATAAAGCTCAAGTTTACAGTAATTGTGCCCTTAGATAAGCAATAATAGTGCATTTCAATAAAAGTAAGAAAAGTAGAATGGGAGATTTTATGGGTATTTAATGTAGGTCAATAATTAAGCCTCTAACTAAATGGTTTTTTTCTTTAAATGAGAATATTAAGATTTTTTAACCTATAGAAAAGATAATTATAGCTTGATTGAAGGAAATTCCAAGTTCCTAACAGATTTGTTGAGAATCATAGTTATATTACATGTATTTGTGTTTTGTCTTGCTGCATATATACTCTTACATGGAAGTATATATAGAAATAGTCATGTACATAAGAAATCATGTTACTACATGCCTGTTTTGCAGAATTAGCTTTCCATAGGTCAACAGAGAAGAATATAGGTTTCTTGTAGAGAAATATTGTGTGTGAACTGGGAACCCATGGGCAGTCTATGTTTCTTAAGTTAGATATACTGCTCTTAATTAGTAATCAGTTTAGGACCTTGCTATGCTACATTGATAAAAGTAGCATTAATAGTTGTTTGTGTGGGTAGGTAGATGGAAATAATGACTAAAAAAAATCCCTATATCTTTGTGTGTCTTCACATTAAGCCATTGTAATGAATAGCTGAAATGGTTAGCATTTCACCCTAGAGAGCTATTTATTTTTTAATTAAAAAAGCGGACTTTTCAAAGTTTGTGTATGGAAGCATGGTATGTAAATTTGTTTTACAAAAAGGTCAAGTAGGGCCATAGCTTAAATCTTCACTACTCAACCCCCCAAATGAAAGAAGCTGGTAAGTAGCCATGTTGCTTGTTTATTTTTCCCTGAATGTATAACCACCCTCACTTGAAACAAAGGTGGTTAGATTTGGAATGAAGTTTCCAGTAGCCACTCTTTTTTTTAAAGATTTTATCCATTATTTTTCAGAGAGAGGGGAAGGGAGAGAGGCAGAGAGAGAGACATACCCACACATCAATGTATGGTTGCCTTTCACCTGCCTTCAGCTACAGAACTGGCTGGAGACCTGGCTTGCAACTTGGTTATATTGCCCTGCCTGGGAATCGAACCAGCAACCTTTGGGTTCGCAGGCCAGCACCTTATCCACTGTGCCACCAGTCAGAGTGCTCCAGTAGCCACTCTTAAATTGTTTGGGCTTTGAGGCCAAATGTGGAAAATTATCAGTGACTGAATGATCTGTTGTGCTAGTAGTGCTACTGATGATGGTGGCCCATGGTCTTAATAGTGAAAGAGGAAAAGGCAAGTAATTCTACTTTTACAGACTAAGTCACTGCAAGGTTGAGTTTTGACATGTTTCTTACACCCTGTCACCTCTGAACTTCTATTCCCACATGGGCAGCTCCCTCTTTAATTCCCTTCTTAAGCAATGTGTCCTTTTCCAGAATTGCCTGTATTACTTTCTACCTCTTAGACCCTCGGGTATTAACATGAAAACAATTGTTGCATATGCAACAAATTTGCAAAGGAAAGCAATGCTATTATCCGATTAGATAGATGTCTTGTAAATAATTTTTGGGGTGAGGTAAAAAATGCAATTTTCATGAGACAAGTTCCAGGTAGCTTCCCTTCTCTCTTATTCACATTTTCTTTCCTCTCACTGTTTCTGGCCTATTATTTTTACAATGTCCTGCAGGTATAGGATAAGCCAGGTATAGCTTCAGGATTTTGTTAATTAGGGAAGACCAATTGCACTTTCCAGTTTGCTAGTAACATCTTGGTGTTTTAGGGTGAGGTATTGGGTTAGGAATGTTAAGGTGGAGCGGGGGTGCTTCCTTTGTAGGATAGATTCTGAATGAGAGAAAAGAGGGGTGGTTTATTACAATTAACTGCATCAATGATTGTAAAAGCCAATAAAAGTAGGTTGTTTAGAAGTTAGGGACTACACAGAAAAAACACAGCTTCAGGCTGATGCAAGTATCAGACTGACTCCATCTTTGATTCCCTGGCTATAGATTGGTTGTTTAATACTTTGTGTTTTCATATTATAATTTTTCTGGTATGAAAGACATCATGGGCTTTTAGACAGTTACAATCTCTGTATTGTTATTTATGCAGTAAACCTATAGAGATCACAATTTCCTTGAAAGAGATGGGTATATTTCACTGTAAATAGGGTAGGCTAGGAAAGAATGTCAAGTAATGTAGCATGGTGATAGTAAATGCAAAATACTGATTTTATAAAATTCTAGATGATCAGAAGAAATACATTTTGGTCCATAGCTTTATTATAGCACAAGTATTAAACAAATAACCCAAAAGATCTTTCAAAATTGTATTTCCTCATACAGATAAAGCAAAAATTAATAAAAGCAAATACATGCTGTGGTCAGGCACCCTGCTTTTCTCTATATTAATACCTTAATGTTTAGAATCTGTCTCTATGTATAATGTAAAGACCACTTACAAAAAAAAACCTGTTAACAGGGGAAGTATTTGCTGGCATTTGGTAAAACCCTTTGCTCAGATGTAAGCCGAGAGAAATGAAGGAACCCCTGAATAGAACTAGAGGCTGCCATCATCATCTCTTTTTCAAGATCTTGGCCACAGTTAGCATAGTCTAAATTATTTTCCATGTGGCTTTGAAAGGGTTCTTACCTGTATGAAGTAAAATAAATGATAAATTAATACACCTTCTTATTGAAAAGCCTCACAGGGTTCTTCCAAAGTTTCCTTTGGACAAATATATTCCTGAATATAGGAATCAGTGTAAATTTTACTATACTTCTCTACACTTGTTTGTTCTTTTTCCAGGAAGTCTGTTCATTTATAATTTTTTCCTTAAAGTAAATCTCTTGAAGAGATTCTTTAGTGAAGATTTGTTTTACTCTTATTTTTTATAGGGTGTTTATAAAAATGGATGCACAGTTTTCCTGCCATATTCCTTATTGCTGAACTCATGAACCTACATAATCTTGGGAAAGAGCCTTTGTTTAAAGATGACAAACCAGTCACCATGGTAGCAACAATGGTCTAACAGCAAAAATAAGTGAAAATAAAGAAGCATTTAAATTAATAGTCAACAAAGAAGCCATTGCAATCAACAGTTTCTGCTGCATTATTTTTCCAAGATGAACCGGTACACCACCATGCGACAGCTGGGGGATGGCACCTATGGGAGTGTGCTGATGGGCAAGAGTAACGAATCTGGGGAGCTGGTGGCCATCAAAAGGTACCGTGTACAGCACTGCAGAGTTTACCTTTGGGTCTGATCTTTCTTCTGTTTGCTTGAGAATACCTGTAGTCAGTGATGCCTTTCATGTGTTATTGTAGATCGTAGATTTGGGAGCAGTTTACAATAAGCTTTTCTTTCTTTTTTTTTTTTTTTTTCCTTTAAAGATTTTATTTATTATTTTTAGAGAGAGGGGAAGGGAGATAGGCACAGGGGGAGAGAGACATCAATGTATGGTTGCCTTGCACCTGCCTCCAGCTACAGAGCTGGCTGGAGACCTGGCTTGCCACCTGGTTATGTGCCCTGGCTGGGAATCAAACCAGCGACCTTTGGGTTTGCAGGCCAGTGCCTTATCCACTGTGCCACCAGCCAGGGCCTACAATAAGCTTTTCTAATGCAGTAGTTTCTACTTTATAGCTAAGGAATTTGAAGCACAGAGAGATCATTAATTAATTCGTTCAGGGTCATATAATAAGTTAGCTGCCAAGTGAGGATTTAAATCCAGTCAGTGCAATTTCACAGCTATCTTCCTATCATGATGTGTTGCTAATTATGCTGCCTTTCCTTTACTTATATTCTTATCCCTGTGTTTTACACACTTGTAGAAGCTTAAAATAATAACTCCTATAGGTATTAGTTTAATAAATAAGGATAATGTTAAGCTTCCTGAGAATTTTCTAGAACATCTCAATAGGAAATTATAATACTAAATGAAAGCAGTAGGGTATATAGGGTTCTGATTTTTCATAATCCAGCCCTGTAATTTCTAAACTGGAAGAAACATTTTTAGAACATAAATCCTATTTTTCTTGTCTCCCATTTTGTATGATAACTCAAAATACATTCATATAAATAACAATCTCTATGGTATATATATTGACATTACTTTATTATCTTAAATTAACTTTTTATATATTTACCTCTAATGGTAACCAAAATTAGCATGGAAGTAAGGAAGTAAAAACAAAATTCAAGGAACTATTTCTTTTCCTTCTTTCTTTCTTTCTTTCTTTCTTTTTTTTTTTTTTTTTGGTGAAAAGGAAAAGTATTTTGTTTATTTGAGGATTATACAAATTATATTAAAGGTGCAATTGTGCCGTTAAATTTCACTCCCTTTAAAAATGCCCAAAATACACAGTGTGTGCATGATCAATTGGCAAAGTTATAATTAAATAAACTACATACCACAAAATGTTATATTTTGAAATAAATTATTCTTGTATGTAAATACATAAACATAGTCATTTTTTTTTAATTATTAAAAAAAAGTCTCCATTTGCTGCAATAATAGACTTGATTCAACTTTGGATTCTTAAGCATGCTTTAATTAACTTTTCTTTATGCATGGACATCATCATGTTTTCAATCTTAGCTTTAACAGCCTCTTTATTGGAAAGAGGTTGTTTATTAACTTCTCTCTCACAAATACTGTATACGTAATAGTCTAAAGGATTTGCATCTGGTGAAATAGGCAGCCAGATTTCCTTTGACCAGAATTCAGAAATATTGACACTGAGACATTCTTGCACCTTTTGGGCATTATGTGCTGGTGCACCATCTTGTTAGAAGATAAAATGACATCCATTTGGGACTTACTTCATCCACAGTACAACTGCCTCTCTCAGAACATCAAGGTAAACATCTTGAATCTTCATTGATGATATCTTGGAATCTGTGTACAGTATCTGGACTTGTGCAATCCTTGTGTACCTTATGCATTTTCCTTGGTGTGGCAACATCAGGATCAGCATCAGACACATTCTTCACATTGTCAACTGTATATAAAGGGATGTTATTCAAGTATGCAGGTTCCTTAGCAGTTCTCCCTGCACTCAGTCCAGCATTTATGGTTGCTCTAACATTGTATTCCATTGACATGACAGTTTCTCTCAGAATTTAATACTTTATATGTGAAACAATTATGTTAAATCATAACCTCAGAAACATAGTTTTTCAAAATTAACAAGAAGCACATGAAATAAAGAGATGCAAAGATATTGCCAGTTAATTGCATACACTCTGTACAGTCTTGCCCAATTAGGCTAGCTTTTGGGCAAAAGCTAGCAAAAGATACCATCTTCAAGAAACACAACAACGGTTCACAACTTAACATTCCAGCTATAAATTCAAAGTTCCCAACAGCTGCTATACTCAATTAGTGGAGTATCTTGCACACACTCACCAACTCTTATACCACAGGTAATTAATTCCCTATCTCTGCGCAAGCTGCATGTCTCCCTTCCCCTCCTTCACTACCCCCTCCTCAAACCAGGTAAGTTCTCAGGCCATGTGTCTGTCTACTGGTCCATCCAGGGGTGCAAATGAGTCCCTGTCTGCACATCTATCCAGGGGAGCAGAGAGAGACCATGTGCTTCTCTGCATGTCATCTGGGG
This sequence comes from Noctilio leporinus, assembly GCA_004026585.1. NCBI lineage: Eukaryota > Metazoa > Chordata > Mammalia > Chiroptera > Noctilionidae > Noctilio > Noctilio leporinus. The sequence goes on from PVIW01004509.1 coordinate 51,348, forward strand.
GAGCTCCTCTCTTGTATGTTCATCCAGGGAAGGTTCTCTGCATTCTGTCCAGGTGAGAGAGAGAGAGAGTGCAACCCTGTGTCTGCTGGCCCATTTTAAGCTGTAATTCAAGGAATTATTTCCAAAGTTAGGTTACTTCTGAATTATTGCTGATTTAAATCACTTAATTTTATGGGCCTCCTGTTTAAAGCTGAGGTAATGATATAAAAGTTGTCAGACAAAACATTTTACTAAGTTTGCTACTGAAATTTATAACTTTACCCCATTCCACCTAATTATAGTATTTCATATTTATCTTTTAAGTTCTAGAAAGAGGGTCTTTTGGAAGGAGCGCTTGTAGAAAAACCCAATAAAACTGATTACAGAAATGTAAGAATTCATCCAGAAAGGAAGATTGATGATAATTCTTTCTCTTTTGTGTTAAAGCAGGATTTCAGATATGATATAGTTGTGAACTTGTACCAAATAGCCTTGAGATATGTATAAGGGAGGTGACTTGCTTTTAAGGAGGAGGGAGGAGGGATAATCGTAGCTTGCCCAAAGTGAACTAGTAACAGTAAGAAAGCCAATGGTCTAATTTGTGCTTTCAATCCTCAGTCCCTGTACACTAAACTTTTTTTTAAATTTCAGGATGAAGAGGAAGTTCTATTCTTGGGATGAATGTATGAACTTGAGAGAAGTTAAGGTAAAATCCTAGAGATGAAAAGAACTGGAGAATGCCTTAACTCTACCTACACCTGTCGCATTTCTGAGGACGGTAGCTAAGAAGATTATTCTTTTCTCTGTAGGAGGCAGTGCAAAGATGAATACATTTCTTAATGTTGTCCTTTATCTTCCTTAAGTAATTTCTCATTTCTCATCAAAATGTCAGTGGAGAACAGAAAATAACTATACCTTTATATTTGAAAGTACACTCTCCCTTGTAAAAGATCATTTTAATTTATATTATCAAAGAACAGACAGTTTTTTAAATTACTATATACCATTTCTTTATATTTTATGCTATATGGCTTCGATAAATTTTGGAGACTTAAGGGGATGGATGTAATACAACAACAATAAAATTTAAAAAAATAATTTTTTTTTGGAGACTTTTGCCTGGTTAAGTCAGGAAACAGTTAGGCCTAGTGAATAGACTGAAAAGTTATAGAAATGTTTGATAGGTATATTTGACTTGTTTTTGCATTTATATTAATTACATAAAACAATTTACTGTTTAAATAGATGGTCTAAGATGTTTTCAGACATGTAAATTGTAGCTATTAAATTCAGAAGAAATTGTATATTAAGGTAATTATCATACCTATTATTTTGCACTCCTGTAACTTTGCTATAAGGATTTTCATGCTTATTTGCTGTGTTGCAGTCTCTGAAGAAACTTAATCATGCAAATGTGATTAAACTAAAAGAAGTTATCAGAGAAAATGACCATCTTTATTTTATATTTGAATATATGAAAGAAAACCTCTATCAATTAATGAAAGACAGGTATGTCTGTATTTTACGAAAATGGTACTTTTCTCCTATTCTCTCCTCCATGAGTTCCTTGGATCCCTTCAGTATGTCGCATTTTACCACATACATATTCTAAGAGGTGGATTTAAATTAATTAGTGGTTATACTCATCAAAGGATAATATCTAACATTGAAGAACTAGCTATGATATAGCTACTATCATTTTTTATCTGTAATCTATTAAAAGTCAACATAAATATTTTATATAAACACTATACTTTTTGAAACAAAAATTATTTATAAATTTAAAAGTAATAAAGCTGGTCTTGGGCAAAATTGAGAAAATTACCTTCATTGCTCACCTAAGCATCTTATGAAAGATTAATGAAAGAATGGCAGAAGGAATAAAGTAGCCTTCTAAAAAGGAGCTAATAAACTCATTAATGAGAATGCTTAAGTGAATGATAAAATTTAATGTGTTACCCATCCCAAGGGAGTTCTCATTTTAATGTTTAAACCTATGAATAGAATGTAAACAGGAAGATTTTCAGTCATTTGCCGTGAGTTTGGGGAGGATAATACTTAGGAGGTAGTTGCCAGTCACATCTGGGAGGTTATGTCCAAAATTTTGTCTGCTTTTAAAAGCTAGAGTTGAACAAAATATCTTCAAACACTTCAGAAATAAATTTCTCAATAGACTGGTGTTGATTTCTCTCTATATTTCTTTCATATACACACATACTCACCCAAGGCCTTAGGATGGTGAGTGAATTTTTCTTTAATCATATTTTTCCTTCTTTTAGGTTGTGATGCTCCAGGTTGATACCATAGCATTAATAGCAGTTAAAATAAAAGTAACAGATTTCTACCTTCCAAATCAGGGTTTATTTTCTAGAGTTCTTTCTAGTCCTTTTATACAGGCATGCATGCTTTTTGCATACTTGTAATTTTAATGATGATACATTATTTTATTTCATTAATTTACTTACAGGCAAAAAAAAATTTTACTTACAGGCTTTTAAAAATAATTTTACAGGCTGATAAATAATTTTCATAGTTACCATAGAATGTTCTGTTAGTCATACCAAGCTTCACTGAGCTCTGAATTATTTTAAAAGAAATAACTATCAATTGGAGAATAGGTTGGTAATTATGATGCATAATATTGATAGAATTATTTTATAGCCATTGTAAGTGATAATTATAACCCTGGCTGGTATGGCTCAGTAGATTGAGTACCAGCCTTTGAACCAAAGGGTTGCCCAGTTAGATTCCTGGGCAGGGCACATGCCTGGATTGTGGGCCAAGTTCCCCAATGAGACACAACCACACATTGGTATTTCTTTCTCTCTTTCTCCCTCCCTTCCCCTTTCTCTAAAAATAAATTTAAAAAAAACATTTAAAAACCCTGATAATTATACAGATTATGAAAATGCTTATAAGTAGATAAAAAACAGAAAGCAAAATTTATTTACATAACATTAATACCTAATAGAAAAGTTATACATGCCTATGGTTTAGGATTAGATCAGAATACTGAAAAACCAAAATAGTTTCTTAATCAGATAGTGAGATTATGGGTAATCTTAATTTTTTGGCTTCTAATAATAATTTATGCTGTTTAAAATGTGAAAAATCTTGAAGTATAGTTGTTGAAGAAGAAATTAAATACATATAAATATGAAATATTACACTCATCTGATTAAAAAATAAATATCTGTCAGTGGAATGGTTAATGTAATAGCAAATGAACGCCTAAACGAATCAAGTTTAGAATTTCAGTGTCCAATTTCGGACTTCTAAATTAAATGGAAATAAAAGTGATATTATTTAGAAAATTATTCAATGTCAAAGGCAGAAATTTAATCATTAACAGGTGTATGTGGTAAGGGCTGTTAGAGGCTAAGTGGTAATGTTAACACTTTGTTTTGGGTACTTAATTCCCTGAAACATTGTTTTGAAGGTCTAAATTAATTCAGAATCCTTTTTTATTTAACCAAACATTTCAGTTGGAGACCAATATACATTAACCTCTGTTCTAATACTATGGAGTTCAGCATATAACATCCTTTTTTACAAATTTAAAATTGTTGACAAGGATAAAAAAATATTTGTTTCTTTTAGTATTTATAGTTTATGAAAGTAAGTTTTTATTTTTTGGTTTTTTAAATTTAATAATTATTTTATTTTTTCATTACCATTTTAGTCCTCTTATACCCTCTTCCCCTACATCACCACGCTATTATTCATATCCATGAGTCTTCTTTTCTTCTTGCTCAATCCCTCCTGAATACACTCCCCCAACCCTTATCTGTCATCCTCCTTTTCTATGAGTCTATCTCTAATTTGTTAGGTCGATTTGTTCATTAGATTCCACATACGAGTGAAATCATACATGGTATTTGTCCTTCTCTGCCTGGCTTATTTCACTTAGCAGTATGTTTTCCAGATCCATCCATACTGTTGCAAAGGATAAAACTTTATTCTTTTTTATAGCATATTAGTATTCCATTGTGTAAATGTCTCATAACTGTTTTATCCACTCATCTACTGATGAACACTTGGGCTATTACTATATCTTGGCAATTGTAAATAACGCTTCAGTGAACATAAGGGTGTTCATGTTCTTTGAAATGAGTGTTTTGGGTTCCTTCAGATATGTTCCCAGAAGTGGGATTACTGGGTCAAAAGACAGATCTATATTAATTTTTTGAAGTATCCATACTGCTTTCCACATTGACTACACCAATCTGCATTCCACCAACAGGGCAAAAGGTTTCCCTTTCTCCACATCCTTGCCAGCACTTGTTGGTTGATTTATTGATGATAGTCATTCTGACAGGTGTATGATGCTATCTCATTGTGGTTTTTATTTGCATCTCTCTGACGATTAGTAATGTTGAACATCATTTCCTTTGCCTTTTGGCCATCTGTATGTCCTCTTTGGAGAAGTGTATATTCAGGTCCTTTGCCCAGTTTTTAATTGGATTGTTTTTTTGGTGTTGGGTTTTATAAGTTATGTGTAAATTTTGGATATTAACCCCTTTCAAATGTATTGGTGAATATGATTTTACATTCTGTAGGTTGTCTTTTAATTTTGTTGATGTTTCTCTTTGCTGTGCAAAACTTTTCTAGTTTGATGTAGTCCCATTTGTTTATTTTTTTCTTTTGTTTCCCTTGTCTGGGAGATACATTTGCAAAAATAGTGCTATAAGCTATGTCTGAGATTTTGCTGCCTATGTTTTCTTGTACAACTTTTATAATTTTGGTTCTAACATTTAAGTCTTTAATCCATTTTGAATTTATTTTTTGTGTGTGGTTTAAGAAGGTGGTCTCTTTTCATTTTTCTGCACATATCTGTCCAGTTTTCTCAACTAACTTTTATTGAATCAACTATTTTTAGCCCATTGTATGTGCTTACTTCTTATTAATTGACTATAAAGATGTGGGTTTATTTTTTATCTCTCTTTTCTGTTCCATTGATCTGTGTGTCTGTTTTTATTCCAGTACCATGCTATTTTGATTACTATGGCTTTATAATATAGTTTGATATTAGGTAGCATGATTCCTTCAACTTTGTTTTTTCTCAGGATCGTTGTTGTTATGCGGGACCTTTTGTGGTTCCATATACATTTTTAAAATTACTTGTTCTGGTCTGTGAAATACGTCATTGGAGTCTTGTAGGGATTGTGTTGAATTTATAGATTGCTTTGGGTAGGTAGTATGGACATTTTAACGATGCTAATTCTTCCTATCCATGAATACAGTCTGTGCTTCCACTTGCTTGTATCTTCTTCAGTTTCTTTCTAGTGTCTTATTATAACTTCTGAGTATAGGTCTTTTACCTATACTCAGATTCTAGGTATTTTTATTTTTGAAGCAATTGTAAATGAGACTTAAAATTTTTTCCCTTTCTGTTAGTTTGTTATTGACATATAAAAATGCAGGTGATTTCTGGTTATTAATCTTGTGTCCTGCTACTTTCCTGAATTCATGTGTAAATCCTAGTAGTTTCTTGGTGAAGTCATTGGTATTCTTTATGTACAGTGTCATGCCATCTGCAAATATGACAGTTTTACTCCTTCCTTTCCAATTTGGATGCTTTTTATTTCTTCCTCTTGTCTGATTGCTGTAGCTAGGACTTCCAGTATTACATTGAATTAGAGGTAAAAGTGGACATCCCTGTCTTGTTCCGGATCATAGGGGCAGCACTTAAGAGTTTTTGCCATTGATAATGATGCAGTGGGTTTATCATATATGTCCTTTATTCCCACTTTACTGGGAGTTTTTATATCATAAATGAGTGCTGGATTTTATCAAATGCCTCTTCTGCATCTATTGATATGATCATGTGGTTTTTATACTTCATTTTATGTGATGAATCACATATTGATTTACAAATGTTGTGCCAGCCTTGCATTCCCAAAATAAATCCCTTGATCATGGTGTATGATATTTTGATGCATTGCTGTATTTGGTTTGCTTATATTGTGTTGAGGATTTTAGCATCTATGTTCATCAGGTATATTAGCTTATTGTTTTCTTTCTTTGTAGTGTCTTTATATGGTTTTGAAATTATAATAATGCTGGTCTTGAAAAATGAGCTTGGGAGCCTTTCCTCCTCTGGGATTTTTGAAATAGTCTGAGAAGAAGAGGTGTTAGTTCTTCCCAGAATATTTGGTAAAATTCACATTTGAAGCCATCCTGTCCAGAGCTTTTGTTTGTTGGGAGTTTTTTTTGTTTTGTTTTGTTTTTGATATTTTATTCATTATTTTCAGATAGAAAGGCAGGCAAGGAGGAAGAAAGGGAGAGAGAAGTATTGGTGTATTGTTGCCTTTCACCTGCTTCCAGAGCTTTTGGCTTTTGTTTGTTGGGAGTTGTTTCTGTTTTGTTTTTGTTTTTTTTGTAAGATTTTTTATTCATTATTTTCAGATAGAAAGGCAGGCAGGGAGGAAGAATGGGGGAGAGAAGCATCCCTGTATGGTTGCCTTTCACCTGCCTCCAGCTACAGACCTGGCTGGAGACCTGGCTTGATTGAACCAGCGACCTTTGGGTTCACAGGCCGGTGCCTATCCACTGAGCCACCAGTCAGGGTGAGAGTTTTTTATATTACTGCCACTATTTACTAGGTGTAATCTGTCTAGTTTGGGAAGGTTGTATATTTCTAGGAATGTATCCATTTTATCCAGGTTGTCCAGTTTGTTGGCATGTAGTTCATAATATTTTCTTAGAGTAAATCCTTTGTGTTTCTTGGGTGTTATTTCTCCTTTTTCACTTCTCTTTTGTTTTAAACATTTTTTTCAAAGATTTTGTTTATTATTTTTAGAGAGAGCGTAAAGGAGAGAGACAGAGAGGGAGAGAGACATCAATGTGTGGTTGCCTTTTACCTGCCTCCAGCTACGGACCTGGCTGGAGACCTGGCTTGCAACCTGTCACTTCTCATTTTTTTAATTGGGTCCTGTCTCTTTTTCATGATGAATCAGGTTAAAGGTTTATCAATATTATTTATCTTTTTAAAGAATCAACTCAGATTTATTGATCTTTTCTATCATTTTCTTTTTTCTTTCTATTTTTTTAAGATTATATTCATTAATTTTATTGAGAGGGGAAGGAGGGAAGGAAGAAAGGGAGAAAAACATCAATATATGGTTGCCTTTCACCTACCTTCAGCTAGTGACTAGGATGGAAACTTGGCCTGCAACCTGGGTATGTGCCCTGACTGCTCATGGAACCAGCAACAGGTTCTATCATTTCATTTTCTTAGAGTCTATTTTGTTTATTTCTGCTCTGATCTTTATTATTTTCTTCCTTCTACTCACTTTGGGCTTTGCTTGTTGTTCTTTCTCAAGTTCCTTTAAATGTAAAGTTAGATTGTTTATTTGAGCTTTTTCTTGTTGTTTTACATAGGCCTGTAATGCTATGAATTTCCCTCTTAGGATAGCTTTCCCAATGTTACACAAATTTTGAGTTGTTGTGTTCTCATTTTTATTGGTTTCAGAATATCTTTTGATTTCTTCCTTTACCTCCTTGTTGACCCATTCATTTTTTAATAGCATGTTATTTAACTTCCAAGTCTTTGTGTATTTTTCAGTATTCTTGTGATTGATTTCAGCGTTGGTCAGAGAAGATGTTTATGATTTCAATCTTCTTAAACTTACAGAGATTTGTTTTGCGTGGTCTATTCTAGAAAGCATTCCATGTTCACTTGAAAAGTATATATATTCCACTGCTTTGAGGTGAAATGCCCTGAAGATATCAACTAAATCCATTTGATCTAGTGCATTGTTTAAAGCCACTGTCTCCTTTTTGATTTTCCTTGTGGAGAATCTATCCATTGAAGTCAAAGAGGTGTTAAAATCCTCAACTATGACTATATCTGTCAACCTCCTCCTTTAGGTTTATCAAGATTTGCTTTATTTAGATGCTCTTATGTTGGGTATGTAAATGTTTATTAGGGTTATATCCTCTTATTATATTGTTCCCTTTATCATTATGTAGTATCCTTCTTTGTCGCTTACTATAGCCTTGGCTTAAAGTCTATTTTATTGAATATAATTATTGCTATCCTAATTTTTTTCTTCCTTTCCATTTACATTAAATATCTTTTTACTTTTATTCTGTGTGTATCTTTTGATCTGATATGGATCTCTTGGAGGCAGCAGATATGTGGGTCTTGTTTTCTTATTCATTCACTACCCTAAGTCTTTTGGTTGTAGTATTTAAGCCATTTACATTTAAGATGATTATTGATAGGTATGTATTTAGTGCCAGTTTGTTGTTAGACTATTTTTCTGTTTCTTTTTCTTTCTCTTTTTCTTCTTCCTCTCAAATCAAGCCCTTTAACATTTGTTGTACATCTGGCTTGGTGTTAACAAGTTCCTTTAGCTATTTCTTGTCTGGGAAGCTCCTTATTTCTCCTTTGATTTTAAATGATAGCTTTATTGGGACCTTGGTTGTAGGTCCTTGCTTTTCATCACCTTGAATATATCACACCACTCCCTTCTGGCCTGTAATGTTTCTGTTGAAAAATCAGATAGATGACGGTCTCATTGGTGCTCCCTTGTAGATAACTACCTGCTTTGCTCTTGAGGCTTTTAGGATTCTCCTCTTGTCTTTAAGCCTTGCCATTGTAATTATAATGTATCTGGCTTCTTTGAGCCCAATCTATTTGGGACTTGGGGCTTTCTGAACTGGTGTGTCTTCTCCCTTCACTATATTGGGGAAGTTTTTAGTCATCATTTCTTCGAATAGGTCCTTCATCCTTCCTTGCTCACTCTCTTCTCCTTCTGGTATTCTCATGATGCAGATGTTGTTATACTTCATGTTATCCAAAATATTTCTTAGGCTCTCCTCATTTTTAAAAATTCTTTTTCTCTTTTTGCTGCTCTGCCTGGTTGTTTTTTCTATCTTGTTTCCCAAATCATTTATTTAATCCTCTGCTGCATGTAACCTACTGTTTATTCTTTACAGTGAATTATTTATTTCAGAAATTGCATTCTTTATTTCTGACTGATCCTTTTTTAATGGTTTCTATGTCTTTTTCCATGCTGTTGAATATCCTTATAATCATTACTCTAAACTCTATCTGATAACTGACTTGCATTCATTTCATCCAGTTCTTCTGGAGACTACCCTTATTCTTTCATTTGGTTTTTTTTTTTATTTTTTATTTTTTTTTTTTTTAATTCCCATTTTGGCTGCTGCTTTGTATTTGTTTCTATGTATTAGGTACATCTGCAAAACTCTGGTGCATGCTTAAATAAAACCCTGCCTGTGACTGGCCCTGGGCAACCTGGTTGGAGCTCTCAATAGCAATCCACAGTGTGTGGCTTCCTCTGGTGGGCCTGGGTCTGTTGGTGTGCAGAATGATTGAGCACCAAGGCTGGCTTTAAACAACACTGGGTGCATCTTTAGGGTCAGCTAAAGTCTCACAGCTCCTAGAGATCTGCCTCTGTCCAAAGGCTTTCTATTGTACTTAAAGAACGAAAATCTTCCAGCTGTACTCCTCAGCAGCAGGTCTTAAGCACCACAGGGTGGTCAGAGTAATTCCTGTGGGCAGGGCAATTGCTTTCCCTCAGGCTGATATGACTTGGAGGGGAGTACTCTGCCTGAGAAAGATGGCTCCTGCAGTGTGGAGAATGACAAGGATCCTGGAGGCTGTTCCTTCAGCTCTCTCCCCAAAGCTACTAGCCCCAGGCTCTTTTCAAGTGTCCCTAATCCACTCTGCCCTTCTTCTCTAGAGTCCAGGGTTAAGTGGTTACAAATGAAATTTTTGTGTTGGCCCTTTAAGAGGCTCCCTGAGTCTCCAGCCCTCTTTCCTTGGCAAACAGAAACCCTTCTGGTTTTCACAGCCATGTTATTTGGTTTCCTTCCCTATTTCTGGGGAGCCCAGCTTGGGGTTTAGACCCCACATTTCTCAGAACAAGCCCCCATCCTGCTGAAATATCCCTCCAGAAGTTCAGCTGCTGCCCATGGAAACCCAGCCAGCTCTCTGGCACCTTCTCAAACTTTCTCCCAGTCACATTGTGGTGGTGTGGCGTCTTCCATCTGTCCATGGTTATAAGGCTTCCTTCCAACTAGTGTTCAGTTGGTTATTCAAGATGACTTTTCTATAATTTAGTTGTAATTCCAATTTGGTCCTGGGAGGAGGTTAGTGTAGCTTCCAGTAGTTACTCCTCTGTCATCTTGGGTCTCTGAAAGTGAATTTTTAATATATTTCAATAATAAATGGTCAATATAATTTTAGGCCTTGGCCAGGTAGCTCAGTTGGTTAGAGCATGGTCCCAATACATCCAGGTTGTAGGTTCAATCCCCAGTCAGGGTAGGTGCTTCTCTCTCTCAAAAAAAACAAAAAATAAATTAAAATAATAATAATACTTTCAAATTTGATATAAGACCAGTGTTTATCTTTATTGTTTGCTTGTAGCCTGTGTGATGGAACATTTTGGCATATTATATAAACATAGAATATAGTTAAGAATGTAGCGTTAAAAAAGACCTTTTCCCATAAGTTGAGAACTTAAATAAGCACTCCAAATTAATTCAATCAAACATGCTGAGATAAAGATGTTACTAAATGTTGAAATTATGATAACATTGAAAAGATTAAAATGATTATTTTTAAACCATAGAATGACTTCAGAGTCAAAAAAAAGAATTAATTCAGGGTCAAAGAATTAAATTTGATGACATTAATTTGTGGCATGCTGTTGATCAATATTTGTCAGCCTTAATTTAGGCCTTAATTGGGTCTTACTCTTTTTGGCCATATGTAAATGCCATATAAGGCTGCACTGTCCAAGCACAGTAGCTACTACTCACATGTGGCTATTTTGAAGTTGGCTAGTCTGACTTAAGCTATAAATGTAAAATAAATTGCAGATCAGTTTTTGAAAACTTGGTACAAAAGAAAAGAATTAAATTCAGTAATTTAAAAATATTGACTATGTTAAAATAGTATTTGGTATATATCAAGTTAAACAAAACATTGTTAAACACATAAGTGGTTTGCATTTGTGGCTCTTGTTATATCTTTATTGGACAGTACCAATGCAGACTCTAGAACTGAAGCAGTTACACCCTCAAAATTCTTAATGCTTACATATATAGTACAGATTTGCACACTTGGCTTATCTGATAGTTACTACTTCTCCAATTTACTTTGCTCCTCCTGGGCCAGTTTAGAATTTTTCAATATAATTTAGCTATTTTAGTTTTTACAACCCAGCAAAACAAAAACAATTTGAATTTTTCACTCTTTAAATATATAACATTTAGCACTGTGAAACTATAAATCATACCTTTAGCCAGAATCACGAGGCCAGCAGGAGCTCCAAGGGAGGAGGAACTTTACATTTATTTTGGTTGTTGGTTAGCAGCTGTTACATGACTGTTTTTTCTTGATTTCTTCACAGGAACAAGTTGTTTCCTGAGTCAGTCATCAGAAATATTATGTATCAAATACTGCAAGGGCTGGCATTTATCCATAAACATGGTAGGTTTCTTTTAAGTCTCATTTCCCTGCCTGTTCAGATTATCATCAAGAGCATGCACAAAAATTGAATTTAAACTGTTAAACAATGTTATATGTGGATAACTACAAGTTTGGCTATGTGTCTACACATACTGATATTTTTTGCTTAAGAATTTAGAATTATCATTCTACGTAAGAGAAAATTTTAGTAATCCGTAACTATCCTCTGTGGCAGAACTTTTTAACAGTTTGATCATCAGCCTCTAGTCTTAGTCATCATAAATTTATCCTGCAACCTCATTCCTCCTCATTTTACCATGGAAATGAAAATAATAATAAAAAAACTTTGGTATATTTACACAATGGAATACTATACAGCAGAAAGAAAGAAGAAACTCCTATCCTTCACAACAACATGAATGGAACTGGAGAGTATTATGCTTAGTGAAATAAGCCAGTCAGTGAAGGACAAATACCATATGATCTCACCCATTACAGGACAATAATGAACAAAACTAACAACAAGCAAAACAGAACCAAATATATGAATACAGTGAATAGGCCTTCAGTGGTCAGGGGGAAGGGGATTGGGGGGAGGGGGAGGCAGAGGCAAGGAAGGGGAGCAGCTTAGACAAGAACCTAGTATAAAGGAACCATGGACATGGACAACAGGTGGGATTGAATTTGGGGGGAATGGGTGGGTGGGGAGGGGGACAGAGGGGAGCAAGAAGGGGATGGATATAATACAACAACAATAAAATTTAAAAAAAAAAGAAAATAATAAATATATAAGGCCTCTTTTGGAAAAGATGAGAATGCTTTGATCTACCAAGACCAATTATTATTATTATTTAAGTACTTTATATGACCAATGTCAAACTATAATATTTTATAGTTTCCTTTGGTATTTACATTTAGATGTTTTTTTTTTTTATTTTAGTAAAATTAAAGCAAGTGATCTTATTTTTATGAATTTCTTATCTGTGTAGTCTTTATATAATTTCTTGCATATCTAGCAAACCAAAATAATCAGTCCAAAATGTATGATTATTATAAAAACTTTTAGCAAACATTTATTTAGAATCACTAAATGTTTAAAAATTTATCTTTTATTATTTTTAGAAGGAGGGGAAGGGAGGGAGACAGAGAGGGAAAGAAACATCAATGTATGGTTGCCTTTCAACTGCTTCCAGCTACAGAGCTGGCTGGAGACCTGGCTTGCAGTCTGCTTATGTGCCCTGCCTGGGGATCAAACCAGTGACCTCTGGGTTTGCAGGCTGGTGCCTATCCACTGAGCCACCAGCCAGGGCCAGAGTTTTCCATCTTAGATAGTAGATTTATTTTTCACCATGCAGAGGTCCCATTTTCCTCATTACCCTCTGTTTCTCTTCTACATGTTTCACCAGTTGAAGCCTTCAGAAAAAGTGGCACCTGCAGTGCACAGCTGGTCCCCACAGAGTAGAAATTATGATATCTACCAATTTGGAATTAAAAAACAACTTAGGACTTAAATAATTTTGTAGAATTATATTCCAGCTATTTTTTGAACCTGTGGTTGCCTTCCTTTGTGGTCTTATACTAACCACTGGACTATTTAAGGGCCTGTCGAGGTAGAGATTAGGTACATTCACATTTGAATAATGAAGTTTACTGTAACATTAGTATATTTTCCCAAGCACCCCCAGTTTGGGGGCCTTCATTGCAAGAAATGTCTCTTTACACCATCTGTTTGAAAGGAATCCCATCTAATGTAAATGCTGATAGGAGAATGTATATTGCCTATGTACATGAATCATGTAGTTGAGTAGTTATCTTCTGTACCAAATTAGTCTTCACTCGCAGCATCTTTTCTAACCTAAAGAATTGACATTTCTTAACACACCATCTACCAGTTGGTTGATTAAAACATACATTGCTAATAACCTGTAGATATTATACACCCACAAATAAGCATACAAAAAATGTATGTTATTTTAATTGTTTGTGGTAGATGCCTGATCTTCAGCCCTAAATATAGAACAAGATGAATATATCATGCCATTGAGACTCTAGTCAGCATGGTACTCTTTGATATTTGCCTGAGTTACTTTATGCTATGAAACAAGCGTGATATGAAAAATCAAAAGTCTCATGAATTGCTTGATTTTGGGGAAGAACTTGTGTTTTATTGATAATTTTCAGACTCGTAATAAAGTTTTAGTTTCCTTAGATTTATATCAGCTGTCAGCAATTTCAGAACACAGGGGATTTAAGGAAGTCAGCTTGGGATTTATAAATTTCTGTTGAAAGGAAATAACTTGAAGGATCTAGAGTTATGTAATTGAGCACACAGTGATTTGGGAAACTGGACTCTAACAAAATAGATATTTTTACAAAACTATTTCTTTGTAGTTCTTAAGCATCTCAGATGTAATATTTTGAGAAAATATTTTCAAAATAGTAGCTGTAAAATGCCAAGACCAGTATTTTAGTTAAAATAAGACAGTCTCCAACATATTTATATTAGTGAGAATGGGAAAAATCTCAATTGTACATACATATAATTGGTTTAGTTCTAAAACTTTGTGGATTAATGTCACTTTACCATCCTGTATTCCCATTCCTGTCTTCATATTATAAAAGTGCAACATATTTCTCTCCGAAGTTAGTGAAATGGCTCCTAACAGCTATTTTGAGTAAGAAGTATCAGATAAACTGAATTCAAACTATTGTAAATATCACTAATGTAGATTCCACACTGGCTTTGAAGGAATTAAGAGCGTTTAGGATTAGACAGTCTTTCTAGCCCAAAGCTACATGAAAATCCTCTCTTGATGGCCATTGCAGCCACTGAATGACCAGGCTTGTTCTTTATCCTGCCACCTTGCAAGGTCATTACAATACAAGCCATCTGTGTACAAGCGGTGTGCTTTAAAGCTCTCAAAGAAATTTCCAAGGAGGTCTTTCATGTTCTTCTTCTTCCTGGTTTTCTGCCTCATTTTCAGTGGTCTTCCTTTTAGCTTCCATAACTAACCATTTATTTTATATATTGATTGGTAAAAAGCATTATAATTATTGGATTTTTCAGTAAAGCAGCTACCAGGGAAGAACTGAGCTGTTAAATAAAATCATTTTAAATGAAGAAATTGGTTAAAATGTGTGGAATTCTGTTTTTGTTGAATAGATTTTTCAAATAAGTGATTATACTCAAGGAACCTCTTGTAAATGTGATAGAGCAGCAGTGAGACCAGTGTACAGACTTAAGCCTGATTAGGCAGCCCTCCTCAAGCTTTCGCAGAGCTATTTCTCTCTGGACCTCAACTTCTTCATCTGTTACACAACAGTGATAATATCTCTTTAATGTTCTTTTGCAAATTGAGGTTATAATGTGGCAGTATCCAGCTCAGTGCCCAAGTGTGCTGGATTAACAAATAGAAATACATGTTATTTTACTTATTTTAATCCTCACCTGAGGATTTGTTGGTTCATTTTAGACAGAAAGGAAGGGAGCAAGGGAGGGAAAGAGAGAGAATCATTGATGTGAGAAACATTGATTGATAGGTTGCCTCCTTTACACGCCCTGACCTGGGATTGAACCTGCAGCCTTTTGGTGTATGAAACAGTTCTCCAGCCAACTGAGCCACACTGGCCAGGGCAAAGAAATACCTGTTGTTATTACTATTATTTTATTAAAGATTTTATTCATTATTTTTAGAGAGAAGGGCAGGGAGGGATGAAGAAAAGGAGAGAAGTGTCAATGTATGATTGCCTTTCATGTGCCTCCAGCTATGGACCTGAATGGAGACCTGGCTTGTAACCTGATTATGTGCCCTGACTGGGAATCAAACCAGCAACTTTTGGGTTTGCAGGCTAGTACCTATCCACTCAGCCACCAGCCAGGGCACATGTTATTTACTTATTTATTTTAAAGATTTATATTTATTATTTTTAGAGTGGGGGGGAAGGGAGAGAGGCAGAGAGGGAGAGAGACATCAACATATGGTTGCCTTTTGCCAGCCTCCAGCTATGGACCTGGCTGGAGAGCTGGCTTGCAACCTGGTTATGTGCCCTGGCTGGGGAATCAAACCAGCAACCTTTGGGTTTGCAGGCTGGTGCCTTATCCACAGGGGCACATGTTATTTTTAATGACCGCATACGCTGTGTGAACTTTCTTGCCAAACTATTTTGAAAGCACCTCCCATCACTTTTTATACAATAAACATGGTTTATTTTTTTCTCCTAAGTTTACATTCTTAGTTATAACAGGCTGAGTTTTATTTTATTTATAAGTCAAATATGTTTAAACATGATGATTTATTATTGTTTTTCATCTTTATATTACCAGGTTTCTTTCATAGGGATATGAAACCAGAAAACTTGCTTTGTATGGGTCCAGAACTTGTGAAAATTGCTGATTTTGGTCTTGCAAGAGAATTAAGGTCACAGCCACCATACACTGATTATGTATCTACCCGATGGTGAGTTTTATGCAACTCTCCAGAGGCATACGTGTATGCTGAAGTTTTCCTCCAATGGATTGTTAAATACCATTCTGGAGGTTCCATATCTACTATTTAAAGTATAGAAGTGACTTTCTTCTTTGGAGAAAAGGAATTGGTTGAGGCTATACTAATTTATGAATAAGAAAAGGAAAACAACAAAAAACCTACCTCATATGCAAATAAACAAGTTTCGAATATCATGAATTATTAACAGAAGGACATAATTTGTGTTCATCAAAAAACATGTAATAGCCCTGGCTGGTGTGGCTCAGTGGTTTGAGTGCCAGCTTGCAAACCAAAGGGTTGCTGGTTCAATTCCCAGTCAAGGCACATGCCTGGATTACGGGCTGGGTCCCCAGTTGGGGTATGCAGTAGGCAACCACACACTGATGCTTCTCCACCTCTCTTCCTCTTTCCCCTCCCCTTTCTCTAAAAATAAATATATAAAAGGTTTTTTAAAAAAGCAAAGCATGTAATAGTCCCAAACTGCAAACTACCCAAATGTCTATCACCAAGTGGCATGAGATAGTCACCCAACAAAATGCTTTATAGCAATGGAAATGAAAGGTGTATAACTATATGCAATAATTTGGAAGAATCTTCCAAATATAATGTTGAGAGCAAGAGGCCAAGCAGAAAAAGGAATATGTACTCTATAGGATCCCATTTATATTAAATGTCAAAATATTGAAAATTTACCTATGCTATTAAAAGTCAGGAGAGCAATTACATGGTGGTGGGGTGGGGCCGGGTGGGGAAGTGGGGTAGGATGTTAGTGACTGGGAGAGATCAGGAGAGGGGCCTCCTGGGATACTGGTAACATATAGTTTCTTGATCTGAGTGCTAGGTCTATGTGTATGTTTTGTTAGTGAAAAGTCATCAGGTTGTACTCTTAAGACTTGTACACTTTTCTGTATGTATATTATACTCCAGTAAAGACAAGAATATTTGTACATTAGGTGGAGAAAAATAAAATATAAAAAGGACAGGGAGTTGGGAGGGTTAAGAGAAGAAAAGAGAATGTTGCTGTTGTGAATAGAGGATCTCAATGAGAAGAGCCCGGGAAGACATGTTAGGGCAAGCAGCTTTTCTGTGTGGGAAAATGCTGAGGGTGAAGGCCTTGACGCAGGAGGGCCATGTGTGGATTCTACAGAGCCCAGGATGAATAAGGAGGGTGGTAGCAGGAAATGATGTCAGAATGTTTAGGGGTGGCCTGATCTCATTGAAGGACTACAATGGCTTTTTAATCTAAGTGACTAGGGAGCCCTTGGATGATTTTGGGAAGAGGTGTGACATCATCTGACATGTTTTAAGAGTATCACTCTGGCTGTTATGTTGAAAATAGATTTTAGAGGAGCATGGGCAGAAGCAGGGAGACTAGGTAGGAAGCTGTCCTAATAATTCCAGTAAGAAGGATAGTGACTTGGATGATCTGGTATCTTCAGAGATGGTGAAAGGTGTAGGATGCTGGATATGTTTGTGAAGTACAGCAAACATGTGGCCCCGGTAAATCAGATGCTGGGTTATAACATATAAGGGAGTCAAGACTCCCAAGTTTCTCCCCTCAGCCACTGAAAAAGGATGGAGTCAGCATAATTGAGATAGGAAATGCTAGGGAGCTCTTGGTGGGGGAATCAGGGAAGCAGAGCTTGGTTTAGGATGAGGTGAATGTCTGAGAAACTAAGGGGAGATATCAAAATAGACAGCTGGATCCATGATACAGAGTTCAGGGGAGAGGGCTTGGCTGAAGATATAAAGTTAGAAGACCTCAGTGTTAAAAATCATAAAATTGAATGAAGTCACCGAGTAAGTGCAGTTAGAAAACAGAAGAGGTCTTTGGACTGAGCCACATAAAGTAATCATATGCTTGCATTTGCCCAGGACAGTCTCAGCCAATGCCTGTTTTTTCTTTTCATTAATTTATTTACTTATTAACATTGGTTAATAAGTAATAAGATTATAAGCCTACATTTCTGGGATTCATGATCTGTATATTGCATTGTATGCCCATCACCCTAAGTTAAATCATTTTCTATCACCATATGTTTGACCCTCTTTACCCTTTGCTACCCTCTACCCACCCTTCCCTCTGGTAACCATGGTACCCACCATACTGTTGTCTGTGTCTATATGAGTTTTTGTTTGTTTATATCCCACATGTGAGTGGAATCATATGTTCTTAATTTTTTGTCTGACTTATTTCACTTAGTATGATAGTCTCAAGGTCCATCCATGTTTTTGCAAATGGCACTATTTCATCTTATGGCTGAATAATATTCCACTGTATATATGTACCACATCTTCTTTATGAAGTCTTCAATGGAAGGACACTTTGGTTGTTTCATGTTTTGGCCTCCATGAATGATGCTTCAGTATACACAGGGTTACATATGTCTTTGCAAATAAATGTTTTCAAATTTTCTTGATAGACACTGAGAAGAGGGGTTGTTGGAACATGTGATAACTCTATTCTTAATCTTTTGAGGAACATTCTTACTGTTTTCCACAGTGGCTGTACCAGTTTATATTCCTACCAGCAGTGAATAAAGGTACCTTTTTCTCCACAGCTTCTCCAACACTTATTATACTTGTCTTGCTGATAATGGACATTCTGATAGGTGTGAGGTGGTATCTCATTGTATTGATTTGCATTTTCCTAATAGTTAGTGAATTTGAGCATCCTTTCATATATTTGTTGGCCATTTGTATGTTTTCTTGGCAGAAGTATCTGTTTAGGTCCTCTGCTCATTTTTTAATTGGATTATTTGGTGTTGAGTTCTGTGAGCTCTCTGTATATTTTGGATATTAATCTCTTGACAGAGCTGTTGTTTACAAATATCTCCTCCCATTCATTGGTTGTATTTTTGTTTTGTTGGCTGTTTCTTTTGCTGTACAGAAGATTTTTAGTTTGATATAGTCCCATTTATTTATTTTTGCTTTCACTTCCTTTGGGGTCAAAAATTTTTTTCTTAGTTAAATTTCATTTTTTATTTTTAAAATTTTACTAATTTTTTGTTATTGTATTACACTTGTTTCATTTTCTCCCATTGCTCCCTTCTGCCCTACCCACCCTATTCCCTCTTACATTCATTCACCTACTGTTATCCATGTCCATGGGTCATTCATACTAGCTCCTTCACTAAACCCTTCCCTTTGTTTCCCCCATTTCTTCCCCTCCCCCCACCCTTCTGGTCACTGTCATTCTGCTCCTTGTTTCCATGTCTCTGATTTCATTCTGCTTGTCTGTCTGTTTTGTTCATGAGTTTCATGTATTGGGTGAGATCACATGATATTTGTCTTTTGTAGCCTGGCTTATTTCACTAAGCATAATACTTTCCAGTTCCAACCATGCTATTACAAAAGGTAGGAGTTCCTTCTTTTTTTCTGCTGTATAGTATTCCATTGTATAAATGCACCACAGTTTTTGATCTATTCATTCACTGATGGGCGCTTAGGCTGCTTCCAGTACTTGCTATTGTGAATAGTTCTGCTGTGTAGCTCACTGGATTGAGTGCCAACTTGGGGTCAAATTCTTATATAGAAAACCCTAAAGACTCCACCAAAAAGCTATTGAAAACAATAAATACATATAGGAAATTTGCAGGATACAAAATTAATGTACAAAAATCCACTGCATTCCTATATATTAGCACTAAAATTTCAGAAAAAGAAATGAGAAAAAAAATTTTTTGTAATTGTAACAGAATAAAATATCTAGGAATAAACTTTATACAGGATATGAAGGACCTGTTAACTATAAATCATTATTAAAAGAAAATTTAATAGGCACAATGAAATAGAAAGATATTCTGTGTTCATGGATTGAATAGAATCAACATAAAATGTCCATATTACCGAGAGCAATAAACAGATTTAATGCAACCTTCATCAAAATCCCAATAACATTTTATAAAGAAATAGAACAAAAAATTTCCAAATTTGTATGGAACTATAAAAGATCCCGAATAGTCAAAGCAATCCTGAGGAAAAAGAACAAAGCCAGAGGTATCACAGTTCCTGACTTCAAATTATGCTATAGCTATGATAATCAAAACAGCATGACATTGGTAGAAAATTGCACATACACAGGCATTTTTGGACCAGAATTGAAAGCCCAAAAATAAACTCACATGTATATGGGCAAATAATTTCAACAAAGGAGCCAAAAACATACAGTGGCGAAAAGAAAGCCTCTTTAATAAATAATGCTGGGAAAATTGGAAAGCTACATGCAAAAGAATGAAGCTAGACTGCTGTTTGTCCCCATATATAAAAGTTAACTCAAAATGGATCAAGGACCTAAAAATAAGACCTTAAACAACAAATTACATACAAGAAAATAGGTACAAAAATTATGGACCCTTGTCCTAAGAGCCAGTGTCTGTTACCAGCAGTTTCATTTAAATGAGCTAGGACAGGTCTGAGGGACTTGCCACTCTTTGCTTCCTAAGTCCTCCATGGTCTTATGTGGTAATGTGAGAGACATGGGACAGTAAATGATGAACCAAATGCACACCTTGATACAAGGCTAATTTGAAGATTTCCTGTGTCTTTAAACCTTTCCTGAGCAGTATAACAAAATGTACTTAGGTAGAAGTGGTCCTTGGTCAGCTGGCTCATCTTGGATGCTAACAGTAGTATTTGATGCCGTTTCCTCTGCCAGGCTCATGGCATACATGCCTCTTGTGCAGTGGCCTTTGCTATAACCTTTGAGATGCCAGTGGGTGGGATCATGGAAATCATAGGAAGTTATAGGTTAGGTGTACAGGAAATATATGAGGGACATAAACACAGCAGGGTATTTGTAGGGCATATAGAAAGTGGTCTGAATATTCATTTTATAGTAATTACTACATGGTATCAGTATACAACTATTTTGCTGTTTAGTGTTATGGGTTGAATTATAACTCCAAAAAAAGATAGGTTGAAGTTCTAGCCCTTAGTACCTTTGCATGTAACCTGATTTGGAAATAGTTTCTTGCAAATATACAGGTTAAGATGAGGTCCTTATGGTGCACCCTAATCCAGTGTATCCTTAAGAGAAGAGAAGAGACACAGAGGCACACGCAAGGGGAAGACATGCGAAGACACAGGGAGAACATCTTGATGGGGGCAGAAGTTGGAATGATGCAGCCACAAGCCAAGGAGCATCAAGGGTCACCAACAGCAGCTAAGAGAAAGGCACAGGACATATTCTCCCTTAGAGTCCTCAAAGAGAGCAGGGAATTATTGATGCCTTGCTTAAGCCTTCAGAACTGGAGAACTGTGAGAGATTTAGTTTTAGGTAGTTTAAACCAGTGGTTTTCAACTGGTGTGCCACAAGGATTTTTAAAACATGCAGTACCTGACTTTATTCAGGGCCACTGACCTCTTTTTCCTTAGATTGTCAAACATAAAATTATAACAACCATTACAACAATAGCTGTTGTATGTCCTATGTGAATAAATCAAAATTATACCTATTTTTTGTCAGATTAGCAAAACAATTTTTTGGGTGTACCACATAATTTTAGTAATTAGCTTATGTGTACCATGAGATGAAAAAGATTGGAAGTTTTTGGTATAAACCACTTGACTGTGACACTTTGTTTCAGCAGCTCCAGGAAGCTAATACATTTAATAATGCTTTTTCAAAAGTGATTTTGCAATGAACAGTTTTTCAGCAATGACCTCCAAAAATAAAAAGTGTATAGTCAGTGAAAAAATAAGTGTTTTTCTGCTTCTCAAGAGAACTTGCTGATGAACTTAAATAAAGTATTTGTTGTCATTGGCTATCCACCATAGGAGCTATAATTTACTGACCTGGCTAAAACCAGAACACACAAGCCTGCTGAAGCAGCACCAGCATTTTGTTTTTTAAGTTAATAGCTATTTTAAGAAGACTGTGCAAAAGGCATCCATTAGCAAGTATAGCTTTAGAAGATGAGTTCACTCACATGTGACTCTGTGGGGCACTGATGTTCATTTAGATGAAATGAATAGTTTAAATTTCACTCTTTTTAAAAAAATGTTATTCTATTATAGTTCTATTATATTTGTCCCAATTTTTCCCCTCTTTTACTTTTTCACTCAGCCTACCCCTCTACACACCACTCCTGTAGTCAATACTCACACCATTCATTCTCCATGCACGGGGGTCATACATATGTATATGTTCTCTTTGATCCCTTCCCATTCATTCCACCATCATTCCCCTGCCCTCTCTCCTCTGGCAGCTGTCAGTCTGTTGCATGTTTCCATGTCTCTGGTTCTGTTTTGCTCATTACTTTATTTTCTTCATTAGGTTCTTCTTATAAGTGAGATTATACGTTGTTGTTGTTGTTGTTTTTGTCTTTCACCACCTCGCTTATTTCACTCAGCCTAATAGTCTCCAATTCCAGCCATGGTGTCACAGAAGGTCGGAGTTCCTTTTCTTTCTTTCTTTCTTTTTTTTTTTTTTCCCAAGCTGAATTTTGTTGTTGTTGTTGTTGTTGTATTACATTTATCCCCTTTTTGCTCCCCTCTGTCCCCCTCCCCACCCACCCATTGCCCCCAAAGTCAATCCCACCTGTTGTCCATGTCCATGGTTCCTTTATACTAGGTTCTTGTCTAAGCTGCTCCCCTTTCTTGCCTCTGCCTCCCCCCTCCCCCCAACCTCTTTCCTCCTGACCACTGAAGCCTATTCCTTGTATTCATATACTTGGTTCTGTTTTGCTTGTTGTTAGTTTTGCTCATTATTGTCCCATAATGGGTGAGATCATATGATAATTGTCCTTCACTGACTGGCTTATTTCACTAAGCATAATTCTTTCTGCTGCGTAGTATTCCACTGTGTAAATGTGCACGTTTTTAATTCACTCAACTACTTACTGATGGGCACTTAAGCTGTTTCCAGCACTTGGCTATTGTAAATAGTGCTGCTATGAACATAAGTTCCTTTGAATTGGTGTTTCAGTATTCTTCAGGTATGTTCCCAGTACTGGAATCCCTGGGTCAAAAGTAAGTTCCATTTTTAGTTTTTTGAGAAAAGTCCAAACTGTTTTCTGTAGTGGCTGCACCAGTCTGCATTCCTATCAGCAGTGCACCAGGGTTCCCTTTTCTCCATTTCCTCACCAACACTTCTCTGTTGATTTGTTAATGATGGCTATTCTGACAGGTGTGAGGTGGTATCTTATTGTGGTTTTAATTGGCATCTCTCTGAGGGCTAGTGACGTTGAGCATTCTTTCATATGTTGATGGGCCCTTGTATGTCCTCCCTGGAAAAGTTTGGTTCAGGTCTTTGCTCATTTTTTTGATTGCCTTCCTGGTGTTGAGTTGTATTAGTTCTTAATATATTTTGAAGATTAAACCCTTGTCCGATGTATCATTGGAAAATATGTTCTCCCATATGGTCAGTTCCCTTTTTATTCAGTTGATAGTCTCTTTAACCATGCAGAAGCTTTTTAATTTGAAATAGTCGCATTTGTTTATTTTTTTCCCCTTTTTTCCCTGACCCTAGGAGATACATTGGTGAAAATATTGCTATGTGGGATATCTAAAATTTTACTGCCTAAGTTTTCCTCTAGAACTTTTATGGTGTCATGGCTTAGGTTTAAGTCTTTTGTCCATTTTGAGTTTATCCTGGTGTCTGGTCTAAGTTGGTGATCTAGTTTCATTTTTTTGCATGTACCAGTCCAGATGTCCCAAGACCATTTATTGAAGAGACTATTTTTACTCCATTGTGTACCCCCAACCCCTTTGTCAAATACTAATTGACCGTAGAGACATGGGTTTATTTCTGGACTCTATTCTCTCCCATTGAAATATGTGTCTGCTAGTACCAGACTGCTTTGACTACAGTGGTCTTGTAATACAATTTCACATTGGATATTGTGATCCTTCTAACATTGCTTTTTTTCCTCAAGATTGCTGAGGCTATTACGGGCCCTTTTTGGTTTCATATACATTTTTGAAATATTTGTTCTAGATCTGTGAGATATGCTGTTGGTGTTTTAATAGGGATTGCATTGAGTCTATAAATGGCTTTGGGTTGGATGAACATTTAATGATGCTAATTCTTCCCATCCATGAATGTGTTGTGCTTCCTTTTTTTTTTTTCATCAGAGGTATTGGCCTATAATTTTCTTTCTTTGTAGTGTCTTTACCTGGTTTTCGATTAGGGTAATTTTGACCTTATAAAACATGTTTGGGAGTCTTCCCTCTTCTTGATATTTTTTGGGGTAGTCTGAGAATGGTAGGAATTAGTTCTTCTTTGAATATTTGGTAAAATTCACCTGTGAAACCATTCAATCGGGTGTTTTGTGTACCAGTTTTTTGATCACTGCTTTAATTTCACTAGTTGCTATGGATCTACTCAGGCTTTCTGCTGCTTCTTGATTCAGTTTTGGGAGACTGTACGTTTCTAGAAATGTATCCATTTGCCCAGGTTGTCCAATTTCTTGGCATAGTAATGTCTTATAATCCTTGTTCATAATAATTTCTTAAAATCTTTTGTACATCTGTGGTATCGGTTGTTATTTCTCCTCTTTCATTTCTGATTTTATTTGAGTCCTTTCTTTTTTTTGAGGAGTTTGGTTAAAGACTTGTCAACTTTGTGTATCTTTTTTTTATATAAATTTTTTTTAAGATTAACTTTTAAAAAAAAAGATTTTATTTATTATTTTCAGAGAGAGGGGAAGGGAGAGAGGCAGAAAGGGTGAGAGACATCAGTGTATGATTGCCTTTCACCTGCCTCTAGCTAGGGACCTGGCTAGAGACGTGGCTTGCAACCTGGTTATGTGCCCTGGCTGGGAATCAAACCAATGACCTTTGGGTTTGCAGGCCGGCACCTTATCCATTGTGCCACCAGCCAGACCCAACTTTGTGTATCTTTTCAAAGAACCAGTTCCTGGACCAGTTCGTTGATTTTTGAGTTGTTTTTTAGTCTCTGTCATTTATTTCTGCTCTGATCTTAACTTCTTTCTACTTACTTGGGCTTTGTTTGTTGTTGGTTCTTACTATTTTTAGATGTAGGGTTAGGTTGTTTATTTGAGATTTTTCTGTCATTTAGAGGTAGGCCTGCATTGCTGTTAACTTCCCTCTGAGGACTGCCTTTGCTATGTCCCATAGGTTTTAGGTTGTTGTGTGTTCATTGTCATGTGTTTCCAGATAGTTTTTATTCCTACCTTGGTTTCATTGTTCACCCATTCAGTATTTAATATAACATGTTACACACCCTCCATATATTTGAATGTTTTTGAGTTTTTCCTTGAGGTCGGTTTCTACTTTTAAGCCACTGTGATCTAAAAAGATGCTTGATATGATTTTAACTTTCTTGGATTTGTTAAGGCTTTTGCTGGGGGGTGGGGGGTGTTGGGGGTCTTAACATGTTTTCTGTCTTTCATCCATGTGCATTTTTGGAAATGATGTATGTTTTGCTTCTTTGAGGTGAAATTCTCTGTAAATATCAACTAAGTCCATTTGATCTAGAGTGTCATTTAATACCATAATATGCTCATTGATTTTTGTTTGGACGACCTATCCAGACAAAGGATAGGTCTGTCTTGTTGACAGAGGGGTGTTAAAATCCCCTACAATGACTATTGCTGTCAATGTCTTTCTGAAAGATCTCCAAGGTTTTCCTCATATATTTAGGTGCTCCTATGTTGGGTGCATATATGTTTCCAAGGGTTATATTCTCTTGTTGGACTACTGCCTTAAGTGTTATGTAATGACCTTCTTAGTGTCTCATTATGGCCTATGTTTTGAAGTTTATTTTGTTTGATACAAATATTGCTACCCCAGCTTTTTTTCACTGTCCATTTGCTTGGAATGTTTTTTTCCATCCCTTCACTTTCAGCCTGTGTTGATATTTTGTTCTGAGTTGGGTCTCTTGTAGATAGCATTTTTGTGAGCTGTTTTCTTAATCATTCAGCTAC
>PVIW01004509.1:77252-130528 GCA_004026585.1 Noctilio leporinus
TTTTTTTTTTTTTTTTTTTTTTGTTGGCCCGGGAAGCTCCTTATTTCACCTTCCATTTTATTTTATTTTATTTTTTAAATTAAAAAAAAAAGATTTTATTATTTTTAGAGAGAAGGTTAGGGAGAGAGGCAGAGAGGGAGAGAGACATCAATGTGTGGTTGCCTTTCACCTGCCTCCAGCCATGAATCTGGCTAGAGACCTGGCCTGCAACCTGGTTATGTGCCCTGGGTAGGGAATCAAACCAGCGACCTGTGGGTTCTCAGGCCAGCGCCTTGTCCATTGTGCCATCAGCCAGGACTTCACCTTCCATTTTAAATGAGAGCCTTACTGTGTAGAGTAGTCTTGGTTGCAAGTCTTTGCTCTCTTTACTTGGACTGTTTTGTGCCATTTTCTTCTGGCTTGTAGTGTTTCTATTGAGAAATCAGCTGATAGCCTTATTGGAGCTCCCTTGTATGTTACTGGCTGTTTCTCCCTTACTGCATTTAAGATTCTGTCTTTGTCTTTAAATTTTGTCATTTTAATTATGATGTATCTTGGACTGGGCATCTTTGGGTTTACTTGATTGGGACCCTCTGTGCTTCCTGGGTGTGAGTGACTTTTTCCTTTACCACGTTACGGAGATTTCTGTTGTTTTTTCAAATCCCTCGATCCTTTTCTTCTCCTTCTGATGTCCAGATGATGGAAATATTGTTATGTTTTATGTTGTGCTGCCGCTCCTCAAACTATCTTTGTTCTCTCTGAGTCTTTTCATTTTGTTGCTCTTTCTGGGTGTTTTTTTTTTTTCTTTCTTGTCTTCCAAATTGCTGATTTGACCCTCTGTTTCATATTGCCTGCTTTTAATTCCTTTTAGTGAATCCTTCATTTCAGATATTGCATTCTTCATTTCCTCCTGGTTCTTATTCATAGTTTGATTGTCCTTTTTCATGCTGGTATAGTTTCCACTAAGTTTCTTGTAGCTCCCATAAAGGTCCATGAAGTTCTCACTAAGTTCCTTGAGTATCCTTATAATTATTACTTTGAACTCTATATCTGATAGGTTGCTTGCATCAATTTCATTGAGCACTCCTCTGGGGAACTCATTTTTCCTTCTGATTGGGTTTTTTTCTTTGTATCCCCATTTTAAGTGGCTCTTTTTGTTCATTTCTGCATATTAGATTGATCTACTTTGGTCTTTATCTGCATAGGGTTGCCTTCTGTGGTAGGAGACCTGTGGGACTCAGTGGTGTGCTCTCCTGATCTCCTTAGCTGGGTGCTCTAAGGATGCCCATTATTCAAGCTTATTTGGGCTCTCTTGTTGTCATTGGGTTTTGGTGGTTTTGGGCTTATTTGTTGGTGACTTCTCTCCTCCACCTGGCTAACTGAGAGCCACAACCCCCACCAGATTTTTTATACTGCTGTGCAGGTGTGGTGCCAGAACAAAACCCTCACCAACAAAAATATCCCCCAATCACATCCACAATTTCAACAACAATTGAGCAAACACTAATAAAGGTGGAAAGAGACTAGGAATATTATAAGAAGGGAAAAATAATGAGGTAACTAATGAAAAAACAATGATTTTGAGAGGGTAGAGGAGAAATAATAAGAGTAGGGAATGGAAACAAGGCAATGAATGGGAGAAAATAAAATTTACAATGTAAATAAAAATAGAGTAAGAATAGGGCAAAATGGAGTAAGAAAAGGGAAGAATATGAGTTTTCAAATTAAAAAAAGCAAAAACAGTAGGAAGCAAATTGAAGAAAAGCAGTCACTTCAGCAATATCCACAACAAATGAGCAAAGATTAATGAAGGTGGAAAGAGAGTAAGAATATGAAAAGAAAGAACAGAAAAAAGATAATGAGATACCTAAAAGAAAGAAAAATGATTTTGAGTGGGTAGAAGGAGTAGAAATAATAAGTATTAAGGATTAGAAACTAGGCTTAGAGAGGGACAAAATAAATTTAAAACAAAAATAAGAAAGAGCAGGAGGAAGGTGAAATAAAGTAGGACAGGGAAACAGTAAAATATGAAATTTAAAAATGGTGAAATCTGGGACTAAAATTGAAATACGACAGCAACTACAATATCAATGACCAACAAGCAAAGATTAATAAAGGTGGAAAGAAAATAAGGATATTGTGAGGGAAAAAGAATGCAAGGTGACTAATGGAAAAAAATTTTGAGAGGATGGAGGGGGAAGAAATAGTAACAGTGAGGAACAGAAATAAGACATAGAAAGGGGAAAAATAAAATATAAAACTAAAGCAAGAAAGGGAAGGAAGATGGAAAAATGAAGAGAAGATTAAAATATAAGATTTGAAATAAAACTAAAATTAATGAAATAATAGGAACAAAATTTAAGGAAAAGAAAAAATGTTAAAAAGCTATACAGGAGAAAAAATAATGCAAGAAATGAAAAAAGAGCAACGTGGCATTCTTTTCAGCAGAGTTTAGTGTTTGCCTCCTATTTTATTCCTCTGGATCTGTCTCTGGTGATGTCAGATGATGCCTCAGTCTAGCCTTAGGCAGCCTGTTGAAGGCTGCAAGAGATCCACAGTCTATGGCTCTCGCCTTCAGGCTTGGCTGGTGCTTGCTGTTCTGCCCTGCTGACTTTTTATTAGCAGGAGGCTGAGAATGGTTCATTTAATGTCTCACAGCACCGCTTGTACCACCTCCACCTGCCTCTTTGGGGTGTGATCTCTGGTTTTCCCCTAGGAGGTGCTGTTCAGTCTTCAGAGACGATTGTGGGAGTGTTTCCCCCACCCCTGAGGTACGTGTCTTGATCTGTCCCAGATTCTTTCCAGTATGTATAGTTGCTGATGAATTAGCTGTCTCTCTCATGCGAGTGGCCAGTCTGTGTAAAAGGGCCAAGTCTTTCCTGCTTGGCGCTGATAGCAGCTCCGTATAAGAGCCGAGGCTAGGCAGGGCCCTGAATACTCCTTGCTGCACCAATTTCTAATCTCTGCTCTGCCGTTTTCAATGGAGTAGGGCCTGAGAAAGAACCAGTGTAGCTTGTCATGTCTGATGAAAGTTCATAAAGGACTCTTTTAGAGATTCTCTTTCTTTCCCCTTTGGATAGGCACCCAATGGAGGGTTCTTGAGCCTGGCCTTACTGTTCTGCAGTTTGCATTTCTGCAGATGCGGATTAGGCATGCCTTCCTCTCCCCAGAGATTTGTGCTCAGCGGTGTGAAGGGACCTGCCTGGCTGCAAAAAAATCTCAGGTGCTCTCAGCTTTTGCCCATTTAGATCCCTGCCCACTGCCTTCTCAGGAGGTTCAGGCCTGAGCTCTCCATTCTATTAGTAGCTCCCACTTGACAGCCATGCTAGATGAGTCCCTGCAATCCCCTTGCTGTACAGCTTTCTAATCTTCCTGCCTAGCTGAATTCTGTGGGTATGAACTACACTTTCAGTCTGGTTTTTTTGCTGGCAGGGGAGCTGCATGTGTGCACATGACCCCTGCCCAGCCACACTTATATGTGGCACCTATGCCACAGTGCTGAGTCACTGCCCAATTCTCCATGTACTCCACCTCCTCCCAGAACAAAAAGTCTGTCTGTGTCAGGGCTGGCCCCAGCATGCTAGCACCTCCCACAGTTTTAGGAGAGAAATTCTCTCTGGACCTCTTCCGGTTGGCCCTGCAGCTACGGATGTGCTGCTAACTGTGTATGCAGCCTGAGACTCCCAGACTCCTACGTCCACCCAAGTCTCTCCTGAATAGGGTTGGGGTTCCCTGTGTGGGACCAGTGCCCCAGGGAGGGGAGGGAGCTACTAAGCTGTATTTTCTGTCTGGTCTCTCCTTTGCTGCAGGCACTTTGCACAGGGTATATCCCCTCCAATTTGTAAAATCTCTTACTGGTGGTGCAGAGCATCTTTTGTACACCTTGGCTTCAAAAATTCTTATCAGCTGAGATTCTGTTGATTGCTCAGTCACTTAGAACATCAGCCAAAAATCTTTGTTGGGGGCATGAGCAGGTGGGCTCATCATCTACCTGCTTGGCTGCATTCTTCCTCAGCCTCAATTTCACTCTTAATTCCTTTTTTTGTTTACTTTTATTTTCTGTTGATTTATTGGGGTGACATTGATTAGTAAAATTATATAGGTTTCAGAAATACAGTTCTGTAATACATCATTTGTATATTGTATTGTGTGTTCATCACCCCAAGTCAAGTCTTTCATCACACTTAATAACCTCTTTACCGCCTTGTACCTCCTACTCCGACCCCTTTCCCTCAGGTAATCACCATACTGTTGTCTGTGTCTATGAGGATTTTGTGGGGTTTTTTTTCCACTTAATGTCTTCACTTTTTTCACCCAGCCCCCATCCCTGTCCCTCAGACAGCTGTCAGTCTGTTCTCTGTATCTAGGAGAGTCTTTCTATTTTATTTGTTAATTTATTAGATTCCACAGGTAAGTGAAATCACATGGTACTTGCCTTTCGCTGACTGGCTCATTTCACTTAGCACAATACTTTCTAAGACCGTTCATGTTGTTGTAAAAGGTAAAATTTCCATCTTTTTTATAGCCAAGTAATATTCCATTGTGTAAATGTACCATAGCTTTTTTGTCCACTGATGGACACGGGCTGCTTTCCAATCTTGGCTGTTATAAATAACACTGCAGTAAATAGGGGTGCATATATTTGTGGGGGACCCTGACCTGCAGTAAAATACGCCAGTGCTGCAGATAAAATAACACGGTCCCAACTCTGTGTGAGGGGAAGAAGACCTGGCCAGTGGCTCAAGGCCAAAGGTCCAGTTCTTTGTTCCGAAAGGTGTGTTATTGAAAGGGGTAAACTTGGAGACATGTAGCTTGTCAGTCAGTGCTAAATGATGCTAATTACAGGGAAATTGAAAAAACAACTGAAGGGGCTGGAAGACCTCACTCAGGTCAAGATGTGTATTCAAATTTTAAAAACTGCAGTTGATACAACAAAAGATTAGGCCAGGTGAGAGAACAGGTTTCTCCAAGTTTCTGTGTTCTCCCACGTGGGCCCCAACATTTATTCTTTCAAATTATTGTTTAATATTTCTTCAGATATATTCCCAGAAGTGAAATTGCTGGGTTGTAAGGCAGTTCCATTTTTAGTTTTATGAGGAAACACTGTACTGCTTTCCTGTACAATGGCTGCACCAATCTATATTCCCACCAACAGTGCAGTAGGGTTCTCTTTTTCTCCACATCCTCACCAACACTTGTTTTGTTGATTTATGGAAGATGGCCATTTTGAGAGATGTAAGATGGTATCTCATTGTGGTTTTAATTTGCATTTTTCTGATGATTACTCATGTATATGCTCATTGGTCCTCTTTGGAGATGTATCTATTCAGGTGCTTTGCCCATTTTTAAATTGGATGGTTTGGTTTTTTGGTGTTGAGTTTTATAAGTTCTTTATAAATTTTGAATATTAAATCTGTATCCTTGAAGAATATATTCTCCTATTCAGTGGGTTGTCTTTTCATTTTGTTGATGGTTTCCTTTACTGTGCAAAATGTGTTAGTTTAATGTAGCCCCATTTATTTATCTTTTGCTTTTGCTTCCCTTGCCTGAGGAAATACTTTTTGGGATAATAAAAATATTCTGGAACTGATTGTGATGCTGATGCACAAGTCTGCAAATATACTTAAAGCTATTGAATCATACTCTTTAAAAACAGACAAATCATATATTGTGTGAATTCTATCTCAATAAAGCTGACAAAGAAAGGTACTCTGAATGGAAGCAAAGGAAATACTACAAAACATTTGGACTGAAATATTTACACATTTCAGTGCTGAAAAACAAGCAGAGACTATCCTCTACCAAGCACATTTGCTCTTTATAGACTATTTTTACCAAGTAAAAATACTGTCAATTGAGGAAATTGAGTCAGTTGAGGAAATCAGCATTTTCAAACTGATAAGAAAGAAAAAAGAAAAAAAACAATTACTCAGGAATAATCTTTATCAATCTTTTGTTTTCTATCCTTCGTATGGGTATATCATGGATATAATATGTTTTGTAAAATTATACAACTCTTCTCATTCAGAATATATCTGCTTCCATTCAGAGCTCCCCCTTTTTCTTAATATACCAGATAACACATTTCCATGTTTATTCATTTATGTACCTGTCGTAAGCTATTCGGACATTTTATTTATATTAGTCTCCAGCCCTACTAATTGTGGTCTGAGAAAATGTGTGATGTCCAATTTAACCCCAGCACACTGTGCAAATGCCTAACGCATAGAAGGCGCTTAATGCCTGTTCCCTGATTGAAATCCTTGACCAAACAGAACAGAATTCTACTGCCACTCCATCTTTGAAGCCATTATCAGAATAGCCTGTTTTATTTTGTTTTGTATATTCATAGGTATCGTGCTCCTGAAGTTTTATTAAGATCTTCAGTTTACAGCTCTCCCATTGATGTATGGGCTGTTGGGAGTATAATGGCTGAACTATATACATTAAGACCACTTTTTCCAGGAACAAGTGAGGTTGATGAAATCTTTAAAATTTGCCAAGTTTTAGGGACTCCGAAAAAGGTAGGTAGTCTTGTCCTTAAACTCTTAGAACTTCTATTTATAACTTTTGCCTAGCTATATGATACTTTTATTTTCAAATAGACTTACGATTTAATGGTTAATTTTCTTGTTATTCTTTATTTTTTTTAAAAATTGGGGTGGACTGAAGAAAAACAATGCTTACCTTTGTTTAAGACCCTAGGGAAAATGCTCCATATTTAGAATTCTATGTATTTAACTTGGGTTGATGACCAACTATAAAAACTACATAGACGTTCTTACTTAGGTTTTTTTTTTTAGAGAAGGGGGACGGGAGAGAGGCAGAGAGGGAGAGAGACATCAATGCATGGTTGCCTTTTTCACCTGCCTCCAGCCACAGACCTGGCTTGCGACCTCATCATGTGCCCTGGCTGGGGAATTGAACCAATGACCCCTGGGTTCACAGGCTGGCGCCTTATCCATTGTGCCACCAGCCAGGGCCTTACTTAGACTTTTTCCTCCTTGCTCTGTGAATGTCCATTGGCATCAGTCATTACCAGTTATTTTCTCTTAACTTTTCCTTGTTTCCTTGTATATACCTTTGCCATGGACTTGGGACTTCTTGGACTGAATACTGTTCACTTAACTACTTCATTCAGCTAGATCTTAGTTTCTGTGATGTACTTAATAAGTTTAAGTGTACATAATTATATCCTAATTATAATAGTATGTGCCATATGGTTAATAGTAGCTATTAAAGCTTTAAGATAATTGTCATTTCCCAGCTATGTGTAGTGTTTAATATTGGATGCAATGTATGACATATAATGAGAATCTTTGTCATAATCAGATACTTTGTAAAGCAGATGTCCTTATTTGTTCAAAGTCACCTGGATGTCATCATCATCATCATCCAAATACTAGACAATAGTTTAATATTTCAAAATTTATAAAAATGCTTTCTCATTTTTTTCCTAACTCTCAGTTCAGTGTTAATTCTCTACCTGTTTATAGCACTGAATTGTATTATGTGGTCTGGTGTTTCATTCTTGAATTTATTTATATGAACCAACAAAATGTTCACATGTGAGTGATTTGTATATTATTACTATGTTTTAAAATTTTTTACTGATCCTGTTTTTGCTCTCTCCCAACTTACATATTTCTTAAATAGAGTGACTGGCCAGAAGGGTACCAGCTTGCATCTGCAATGAATTTCCGTTTTCCCCAGTGTGTTCCTATAAACTTAAAAACTCTTATTCCCAATGCCAGTAGTGAAGCTATTCAGCTTATGACTGAAATGTTGAATTGGAATCCAAAAAAAAGACCAACAGCAAGCCAGGTAAAATGAATCTCCCTGGTATACTTTTGTTAAATTTTGAGGATTTACAAGGATATTTTCATTTGTAAAGATAAGTCTCTTCTCAACCAGAGATTACCAAGAAAATTAAGCCCTAAAGCTTTAAGGCACCCAGTATATATAATGAATTAATTTCTAGGCATATAAGATTCTTGGTAAAATTGCAAAAATAGCCACACCGGTGATCTTATGTGCTTTATAGTTCAAATGAGCAATGCTATAAAGTTGAGCCTGAAAGGAATAACTCTAAAGATAAAAAGTCATGCATGTGACAGGCATAGGAAGATGCTTGTCTTGGTAGTAAAAAGGCACCTCTCCAATCATCTGATGTATTGACTTTCTGATGCTTACCTTTGAGGTGAATTCTTGTTCACTCTCCCACAAGAGGGCAGTACATGGCACTCCTGCTCAGCCCCTTTGTGACTACACCTTATATTGTACTCAAGTCTCATAGTCTTTAAAATACCATGATTTAAATGAAAAACATGGGCTTTAATTTTTTAAGGGTTAAATTAAAATGCTATATTAATATTATTCTTACTATTATTTAAATATAAATTCAGTATTAAAATTACCAAAAAATTACTTGGCTTTTAAAAAATTTTGACTTGAGGAAATGTTTCTAAAGGTCATGTGGAAGAACAAATAGGAAGGATAGTCAAGACAGGTTTGAACAAAAGGTAAGTAATTGAAAGATGGTGGTAGGGGCAGTGGGCTGGCCCTGTCAAATAGGAGGTAGTATGTAAAGTGATAACGACAACAGTGAAGGTGCTAGCATAAGGATTGACAAATAGGCCCAGAGGTGCTAAGGCCATAAATCAGTATTAGGCAAACATGGCATCACAAATTGGAGGGAGGGGAACTTTTCCCTGAATGCTACTGGGTAATTAGTTAACTCTTAGGGGGAAAGGAAGTTTCATTTTACTTTTTATCATACCTTACAAGTAAATCACAAAAGGCTTAAATAATGGTAGGGAGTTACTAAACTATTGATTATAGTTAATAATTAAAAATAATTATTTTTAAAAGCATGAGAGCATATTTTCTAATGTTTCTAAATATTTACTACTTTTGTAACAAAAATGTAATAAAAATCTTTAAAATTAACTTAAGAAAAGTGGGCATGAGACATGAAAAAATCACAGAGAAAGAAATGAATATTACTAAAAACATTTTAAAATGTTCTACTCTTGCCCTGGTTGGTAGCACAGTGGTTAAGGCGCCAGCCTGCTAACCCAAAGGTCACAGGTTCGATTCCCCAGCCAGGGCACATAACCAGGTTGCAAACCAGGTCTCCAGTCAGGTCTGTGGTTGGAGGCAGGTGAAACGCAACCATACATTGATGTCTCTCTCCCTCTCTGCCTCTCTCCCCCCTTCCCCTCTTTCTAAAAATAATGAAATAAAATCTTTAAAAAAAAAAAAAAAGATGTTCTACTCTTGTTCACGGTCATAATATGCAAATAAAAATGGAATACTATTTTTTACCTATCAAATTAACAAAAAATAAAAGTAGTTTAAAGCTATTTCTCTTAGTACTAATGGAAAGTAATTTTGCAATGTATAAAAAAATCCTTAAAAAACAATCAGAAAGTTGGTTAAAAACTTATGTCCAAAGATGTTCAAAGCTAATTAAAAACTTTTCCATTGGAAGTATAAACCTAAATGTTTCCAGGGGAACATTTAAAGTATATACATCCTTAATATGGACTATTATACCACCATTAAAATGGAATTTTTAAAATAAAGTAACCATTTCATAGAATTAACAAGCTCAAGTGCTAAGTGTAAAAGTAAGCTATATTATATGTGTAATATGATTTTATTTTAAAACATGTGTTATGTAACTAGAAAGAAATACTCAGAAAAGCATCTAAATGTGAGCACTATTTTTCTCTTGGTGTTGGCGTTAGAGATTATTTTAATTTCTCCTAGACAACTTTCCACACATTCTTTATTCTATGTAATGATCAAATATGCCTTTAATAAATGGGGGGAAATTATTATTTATTTTTAATTTTTAAAAAAGATTTCATTCATTATTTTTAGAGAGGGGAAGGGAGAGAGGCAGAGAGGGAGAGAGACATCAGTGTATGTTTATCTTTCACCTGCCTTCAGCTATGGACCTGGCTGAAGACCTGGCTTGCCAATCTGGTTTTGTGCCCTGACTGGGAATCGAACCAGTGACCTTTCGGTTTGCAGGCTGACACCTTATCCTTTTTTTAAAAGTTCTTGTAAAGGATGGTAGCTGGGATCTTAAAGGTGAAAAGTTGTCAGAGATGTAGCTTTGAAATTACAAAACACATTCATAAAGGTTCTAGCTCCAAAATATACACTATTAATGTAGGATTATTAACATACTAATTAATCTGACTTAATTCAGAATCTGAGTGCCTTCTGTGCATCAGGTAGTAATGTATTTAAATTATCTGTATTCGTTGAGTTCCACTTAGCAATGAGTAATGTCATTGTAATTAACATATACATCAGTTGTGGTCGATGACAGCTTAATACCCCTTTTCACCTCTGCCACCATATACCTGCCTGCCTAAGCCTTCTTGTTCACTGTTCATTGCTATGCTTTTTAGTGTAAGGAGGCCTAGTTAGGGAGAGGTTAGGTTGTAGGATACAGAGCCAATATACCGAGCTGCTTCCTTCTCTTACGCACCTAAGAAGTTAACATATAGGGTAGAGGTATAGAAAAACAAGCCTTGACTATCTTAAGGAAGTCAAAGTCCCCTTTTATCCCCCTTCCCAAATGCCAACTCAGCCGAACTGGGGACTTCCCTCCATCCAGGCGTATGACACTGATAAGAATCTGTGTTCACAGCCAAGCTGCACAAAAGGCTTCATACATTCTCTAGACCAAGTTTCATGAGACTCGGCATCGACAGTTCTGACCAGATAGTGCTTTGTTGTGGGGACTGTTCTGTTCACTCCAGGATATTTAGCAGCATCTTTGCAGCATACCTAGATTCCAGTTGCATTTCCTTCCGGCAAGTCATGACATTAAAAAATGCCTCTGGACATTGCCAAATGTCTCCTGAGAGGCAAAACAGCCCCTCAGAGAATAACTGCTCTAGACTGTCACTCGGTCATCAGGGCTCGCCACCTTCTACCCCATGCAGTAGCAGCAACTAGATGACTGATCTTCTTAAAACCCAAACAATGATCATTTTTATTAGTATTTTTATATTTTCTTTCTATAAATATCTTCTCTTTGCCAGTGTGTTGATAAATATGCTTTAACATGTATGTGTTTATAATTTTCTTAAAATTTTTTTTATTGCTAGTAGATATCTTGTTATATTTAGGCTAAGAGTAGCCCTGAGTTTTATTAATGCATAATGTTATAATCACTTTTAAATAAACTGTGTAGAAGGCTTTAAAACTCATTTCTTTGGATGGGCTCTAACCCATTATCAATATCTAGCATTTTAGTTCAAATTGATCATATCAAATTTAGCCAATGATTATAAGCTTAATTTTGTTTTCCAACAAAATATTAAAATGAATTAGAATAATTGCTTTGTCTGGATGTTAAAATTACATGTGAGCTTTACATTCTTCCTTCTAATTTGTACTTTATTTCTCTTGAAAATTATTTCTCAAATCATTGTTCCCTGGTCATCAAGCCACCACATGGGGAAAACTAGGTGCTCTCAAAATCTTTGAAACTTACCTAGGCTAGTGAGAGACTCCCATCCAAATGTTGAACAGTATTTTATGTGCAATAAATTTAGGTGGAACCATTTCCATTTGTTATTTCCATGATTTTTGTAGGCATTGAAACACCCGTATTTTCAAGTTGGTCAAGTATTAGGCCCATCCTCACATCATCTGGAATCAAAACAATCTTTAAATAAGCAGGTGCAACCAGTAGAATCAAAGCCATCTTTAATTGATCCAGAACCTAAGCCTCTGACTGATGTAAATGATCAGCCTGCCAGACAGCCCCAGGCAAAGTACAGCCACCAGCCACTGCAGTCCATCCAGCTTGCACAGAACACGAGTGGTCAGCAGGCGCCAAAGCAGCATATTCAACAGAAACCACCTCAAACACTATTTCCAAGTATCATCAAAAACATGCCAACCGTAAGTCGCCCATGATGCTTTAGATGTAATAGTTTGAATAATTCAAGCAGGATTTCATTTCTAGGCATTCCTAAAAATCTCAGGGAAGATATAAAAGATTATTCTATGTCAAAGCCTCCACTTTCTCTGCCAGGAGCTTTGCTTGAGATAAAATTCTAAAAGAAAATCTCAGAATGAATGTAATGAGGGTTACATGCTGTTATGGACTTTCTTTAACAGTTAGATGTAAAAGAAAGAATTGAAAAGAAAGAATTGAAAAGAATCTGGGACAAAAGAGAGCTGATAAGGATTTTAACAGCAGTTTTATACTGTTTTTAAATGCTAATGAATATGAACAGAATAGTTTTTTAAAAGTGTCAAGCATAATATAAGACTTCCTCTTCCCATTTCTTTTGTTCAAGGAGCTTGTCAGGTACCATATATTTTAATTGTCTCCTTAAGAGAGATGTACTTGTATACTCCCAAATGTATTTGCATTATTGGCATTTTAGAACTGAAAGAGATCTTAAAGAACCTATTGTCTAATTCCTTATCCAGTCCTGCAGTGCTGCCCCCAATAGCAGTAATCACAGTCTAACATACTACTCATTACTTGCATCTTATGTATATTGTTTAGCACCTGGCTCTTTCTACAAGAGTGTAAACTTCATGAGGTCAGGGATGTTTGTGTGTTTTCTCTATAGACCCAGACTCAGAATAGGGCCTGGCACATGGTAAATTCTCAAGAAATACCCATTGAATGAATGGATGAATAATTTCCCACTCTATTTTTGAACGACCTCCAGGATCTTGAGGAATCCACATATTCTGACTGTTAAAAAAGTTCTTATTTATACTGAGCTAAAATCTGGTTTTCTGTGTCTTTTAACAAAAGTTAATCACCCTTCTAATAGGCAGTCTTTCAGATATTTGAAAATAAACAGCCCATATATCTTCCCTTTTCTGTAGGAGAAACATCCCCAGTTCCTTCCTATGCTCCATATATGACATTGATCACAGTGACAGTACCCCTTGACAGTACCCCTTCGTTCCTGTGTATAAAGGAGCCTTTTGAGTCTCCTCATTATCCTGCTCTCACTTAGAATGAGGCTGCTAGAATGATGGGCAGATTGTAAGCGGAGAGTGAAAACCAGGATGAATGACCACCAACATTCCAGAATGTTGGCTTGTGCCACTGTTTTTGTTTTTCTTGAAAGGCACATCAAATGTTAAGTAGTACTGAGAGGGAACAAAGGAAGTTGATATTTGAGTAGGTACTAAGTGCCATGCACTCTGCTTAGGCCTCCCAGTATGCATTTGCTAAGTTAAAAGTACCCAATAACATAGCCCTAAATTTATAGATAACGAATAAATTCCAGAGTCGGGATTAAGCATTTTGTCAACTAAAATTCCTAAATCAATTTTTTCACAAGTGCTTCTGCTAAATCACACATTCTTACCTTTCTTTGTGTATTTAATCTCTAAGATTAAAAAATTGCAGGAACTCACTTTTACCTCTCAAATTTCTAATAAGCATTTTTAAACCCTTATTTTGCCCTTTCAGTTTAACCATTCTGCGCAAATTTCTACCAGCTATGGATTTGTTTAGCTGTTCATTTGTCTTTCTTCTCCTGTACCTTCATGATGAACAATGAGCCCTTGAGCAGGCCACTTGAACCTTTTTCTAGATTGACACTCATCAGTGGTACTTTGGGCCATAACAAAATACTATAGGCTTGTAATTTAGAAAGCAGAAATTTATTTTCTTACAGTTCTGGTGGCTGGGAAGTCCAATATCAAGATGCTAACCAATTTGAATCCTGATGAGGGTCCGCTTCCTGATTTGTAGACAGCATCTTCTTGCTTTGCCCTTTCTTGGTGGAGAGTGAACGCAAGCTTTCTAAAGTACCTTCTTCTAAAGGCAGTAATTCTACCCTCACCCTCAAGACCTTGTATAATCCCCAGTTACCTCCTAATGACCCCATCCCAATACCATCACAATGGAGTATAAACTGGGGGTGGGGTGGTACTGATCCACGTTTGTTGTCCTTTTAGTACTTCATTTCATTATAGCATGAAAGACCCTTTCACCTACTTTGATGAAGTCCATGGACTACATGTATGTTTGCTTTTTATGGGAAATGACTTTACGTAATCTACCACCTTTTTTATTCAGTGCTCAAAAATGTTCCCTTTAAGAACTAATCTTAGAATCTTCTTCCTTATCCTATACCAAACTTACTAATATGGAGTTTATAAAAAATCACCTTCTACTTTATAAAAATTGTATTTGCCCCTTCCTGATTTTCTCAGACATACAAGACTACTTGATATTACTGATGTTGTTTAGCAGCAGCATACTGCATAAGCTCCCTAAATACAATTCAACTGAAATAATAGTCTTGAACTCAGTCAAGTATAACTTTTTATTAACTCTACTCATCTGGGGCTTTAAATCATTTTATTCTCCTTAATCTGGAGATCATGCACTCTGATAAAGAAAGCAATAGTGTAATAGAACTTGGAAAATAACACTTTTTGTCCTCATCCATTTCTATGACATCATCTGCTTCAAGCAATAGCATAGTCATTCTTTAAGCATTTTCTTGCTCCCAGCATAGCTATATTTCTGGCCTTGCTTCCAAATTCCCTGATTTTCAGTTGCCTTTTGGATTTTTCAGTTTACATGTCCCCAAACCACTCCATATAAATTCGAGTAAAACCAGTTCATTGTCTGCCCCAAGCCAGGTCCCACCAGCAGGTGCACCAGGGTTCCCTTTTCCCCACATCCTCACCAGCACTTGTTATTTGTTGATTTGTTAATGATTGCCATTCTGACAGGTGTGAGATGGTATCTTATTGTGATTTTAATTTTCATCTCTCTGATGGCCAGTGATGTTGAGCATTCTTTCATGTGTGTTTGGGCCCTTTGTATGTCTTCCTCAGAAAGGTGTCTGTTCAGGCCTTTTGCCCATTTTTAAATTGGGCTCTGTCTCCCTGGTGTTGAGTCGTATAAGTTTTTTATGTATTTTGGATATCAAACCTTTATCTGAGGTATCATTAGCAAATATATTTTCCCATACAGTTGGTTCTCTTTTAATTTTGCTGGTGTTTTCTTTAGCTGAACAGAAACTTTTCAATTTGATATAGCCCCATTTGTTTATTTTGTTCTTTTATTTCCTTTGCCCTTGGAGAATTATCAGTAAACATATTTCTGTGTAGGATATCTAAAATTTTACTGCCTATATTTTTCTCCAGGACCTTTATGGTGGCACTGCTCATGTTTAAATCCTTTATCCCTCTTGAGTTTATTATGGTGTATGGTGTATGGTGTAAGTTGGTGGTCTAGTTTTATTTTATTTTTTTGCATGTTGCTGTCCAGTTCTCCCAACACCATTTGTTGAAGAGACTGTTTTTATTCCATTTTATGTTCCTTCCCCCTTTGTTGAATATCAATTGGACATGAAGTCCTGGGTTTATTTCTGGGCTCTCTATTCTGTTCCATTGATATATATATCATATTCTTATGACAGTACCAGACTGTTTTGATTACACTAACCTTGTAGTATAGTTTGATGTCTGGTATTGTGATTCCTCCTTTCTTGTTCTTCTTTCTCAAGATTGCTATGGCTATTTGTGGGTGTTTTTGGCTCCATATAAATTTTTGAAGTATTTTTTCTATTTCTGTAAAGTATGTCATTGGTATGTTAATTGGGATTGCATTGAATCTGTAGATTGCTTTGGATAGTATGGACATTTTAATGATGTTAATTCTTCTCATCCATGAATATGGTATATGCTTCCATTTATTTGTATCTTCCTTAACTTCTTTCTTCAATGCTCTGTAGTTTTCTGAGTACAGGTCTTTTACCTCCTTGGTTAAGTTGATTCCTAAGTACTTTATTTTTCTTATTGCTATGGTAAATGGGATTTATTTTTTAGGTTCTATCTCTGATGGTTCATTATTGGTATACAAAAATGCTTTTGATTTCTGAATATCGACTTTATATCTATTTTGCTAAATTTACTTATTAGTCAATTAAGTTTTTGGTGGAAACTATTGGGTTTTCTATATCTATGCAGATGACTATCATGTCATCTGCAAATAATGACAGTTTGACTTCCTCCTTTCCAATTTGGATACCTTTGATTCCTTTTTCTTCTCTGATTGATAGCTATGGCTAGAACTTCCAAAACGATGTTGAACAGAAGTGGAGAAAGTCTTGTCTTCTTCCTGATCTTAGAGGGAAAGCTTTCAGTTTTTGCCCGTTGAGGATGATGTTGGCTTCAGGTTTCTCATATATGGCCTTTGTTATATTGAGGTATGTGCCCTCTGTTCCCATTTTGCTGAGTGTTTTTATCATAAATGATTACTGTATTTTACCAAATGCTTTTTCAGCATCTATTGATATGATCATATGGTTTTTGTCTTTCAATTTGTTGATGTGGTGTATTACATTTATTGATTTGCAAATGTTGTACCATCCTTGCATCCCTGGGATGAAACCCACTTGATCATGGCGTGTGATCTTTGTAATGTACTGCTAGATCTGGTTGGCCAATATTTTGTTGAGAATCTTAGCATCTATGTTCATCAGAGATATTGGCCTATAGTTTTCTTTCTTAGTTGTGTCTTGACGTGGTTTTGGGATTAGAATAATATTGGCCTCATAGAAAGAGTTTGGGAGTCTTCCCTCTTGTAGGATTTTTTGGAATAAGTTGAGAAGGATACGAGTTTGTTGTTCTCTAAATGTTTGGTAAAATTCACCTGTGTAGCCATCTGGTCCAGGGCTGTTTTTCTTTGGGAGATTTTTGATTACTTTTTTAATTTTACTAGTTGTTTTTGGTCTATTCAGGATTTCTACTTCTTCTATTCAGGATTCAGTTTTGGTAGATTATACATTTCCAGAAATTTTTCCATTTCACCCAGGTTGTCATATTTCTTGTCATACAGTTGTTTGTAGTAATTTCTTATAATCCTTTGTATTTCTGAAATATCAGTGTGATGTCTCCTGTGTCATTTCTGATTCTGTTTATTTGGGTCCTCCCTCTCTTTTTCTTGATAAGTCTGGATAAAGGCTTGTGAATTTTGTTTATTTTTTTCAAAGAACCAGCTCCTAAACTTAATTGATTCTTTGAATTGTAGTTTTAGTCTCTAAATTATTTCATTCTTCTCTGATCTTGATAATTTCCTTCCTTCTACTTGCTCTGGGCTTTGTTTATTGTTGCCTCTCTAGTTCTTGCAGCTTTATGGTTAGGTTATCTGTATAAGCTTCTCCTATCATTTTTAGGTAGGCTCGTATTGCTATGAATTTCCCTCTGAGGACTTCCTTTGCTGTGTCCCATAGGTTTTAGGCTGTTGTGTATTTATTGTCATTTG
The DNA here is from genome assembly GCA_004026585.1 of Noctilio leporinus. Classification (NCBI taxonomy): domain Eukaryota; kingdom Metazoa; phylum Chordata; class Mammalia; order Chiroptera; family Noctilionidae; genus Noctilio; species Noctilio leporinus. The sequence goes on from PVIW01004509.1 coordinate 94,525, forward strand.
TTTCCAGAAACTTATTGATTTCATTGTTTACCCATTCATTACTTAAAAGCATGTTATTAAGTCTCCATGAGTTAGAGTGTTTTTGGTTTTTTCCCTTGAGGTTGGTTTCTAGTTTCAAGCCATTGTGATCTGAGAAGATGATTTCAGTTTTCCTGTATTTGTAGAGACTTGTCTTGTGATTTACTATGTGGTCTATCTTAGAGAATGTTCCATGTGCATTTGAAAAGAATGTGTATTTTACTTCTTTGGGGTGAAAGGTTCTGTGTATATGTTACGTCCATTTCCTCTATCATGTTGTTCGATGCCATAATATCCTTGATATTTTTTTGTTTGGAAGATCTGTCCATTGTTAATAATGGTGCATTAAAATCCCCAACTATTAGTGTGTTGCTATCTATATCCTTTTTGAAGTCTTCCAAGATTTCCCTTATATATTTGGGAGCTCCTATGTTCGATGCATATATGTTTACCAGAGTTTTATCTTCTTGATGGATTGTTCCCTTAAGTATTATGAAATGTCCTTCTTTGTCTCTTTTTATGGCGTTTACTGTAAAATCTATTTTGTCTGAAATAAGTATTGCTACTCCAGCATGTCCACTGGACAAGCAAGTGTTCATGTCCACTTGCTTGATATGTAGTTTTCCATCCCTTCATTTTCAGTCTGTTTCAATCTTTTGTTCTGAGGTCGGTCTTTTTTTTATTTATTTTTTTAAAGATTTTATTCATTCTTTTCAGAGAAAAGGGTAGGGAGGGAGGAAGAAAGGGATAGAAACATCAGTGTATGGCTGCCTTTCACCTGTCTCCAACTATGGACCTGGCTGGAGTCCTGGCTTGCAACCTGGTTATGTGCCCTGCCTGGGGTATCAAACCAGCAACCTTTGGATTCGCAGGCCAGCTCCTGTCCACTGAGCCACCAGCCAGGGCCTGAGGTGGGTCTCTTGAAGACAGCATACGTGTGGGTCATGTTTTCTTATTCATTCAGCTACCCTAGGATTTTGGATATTTTAACTTAGCGTATTGCTGCACTGTAACAATATTAGTAAGGAAGAAGCGGAAAATGTCCACTGGGTGGATAACTAGCAGTGTCTGCTGCACTGTCCTTTGACCTCTGTTCAGAAAGATATAAGGTCCAGACCTCTTACTCTTTGTTAATAACAAATGTGTTTTTTGCTAGCGTTCCAACTCCTGTGAATCCAAGGTTCTTGTCACTGCCTGCCACTATAATTTTAAAGGTCTCCTATTTGAGACCTGACCTTTCTAGCATGTAGCTTTTATCACATCATTTTCTTTTTCATCTTCAAAACATGTAGTGCTCTCCACTACCCAGAGGATGGCTGCAATCTCTTAGGCCATTCATAACATAGCATCAATCTGTTTTTGCTGCCTTGTCCTCTGCCACTTCAGTACAAGCAATGTGCTTCTTTAAAAGTAGTCTGTCTCATTTTCCTGGATCAGTTCTGGCACTTTTCTGTTAAAAAGCCATACTTTAGGGGCCCTGGCTGGTAGCACAGTGGATAAGGTGCCGGCCTGCGAACCCAAATGTCGCAGGTTCGATTCCCCAGCCAGGGCACATACAAGGTTGCAAACCAGATCTCCAGTCAGGTCTGTGGCTGGAGGCAGGTGAAACGCAACCGTACATTGATGTCTCTCTCCCTCTCTGCCTCTTTCCCTTTCCCCTCATTCTAAAATAATGGAAAAAAAAAAAAAAAGCTGTTCTTTAGCCTTGCCTGGTGTGGCTTGGTGGATTGAGTGCCGGCCTGAGTGCCGGCCTTTGAACCAAAAGATCACTAGTTTGATTCCCAGTCAGGGCACCTGCCTGGGTTGTAGGCCAGATTCCCTGTTGGGAGCTTGCAAGAGACAACCGCACGTTGATGTTTCTCTCCCTTTCTCCCTCCCTTCCCCTCTCTCTAAAAATAAATAAAACCTTTTTAAAAATCCATACTTAATACATTTCCTCTTCCAAATTCTAGAATAGAATAGAATAGAATAACTGTAATAACAACAATAATAATATCTAACCTTTAGTAAGCCTTGAGTGCTAGGCCCCATCCTAAGGCTTTTCAATGGATTTTACTATTCAGTGTGTAAACCCCAAGTTAGATAAGTACTATTATGTTCCCATTAAGGAGGAACATAAGGCTTTGAAATGTTAGGTTAGTTGCCCAATGAGACATAGTCACACATGGTAGTTTTCCAGATTACACATCACTGAAGAGTCAGTTTTGATCCCAAGTATTCGAGTCTCCCCCTGACCAGGTTCACAGAGCTCTCTCTCTTCTGTCAATTCCTGTCCTATTTTTAATATGTGCTACCTCTATTTTTAATACTTTTAAATGTGTACACACACACACATGTTATATCTCCTTAACTATATGGAAGGCTCTTTGAGAACAGGGACTCTTAGTATCAAACATAATAGCTTGTGCGTAAAAGTCATTCAGCAAATGATTAAGATGATAATGACTAATTTTTTACCACAGAGGCCAAATGGCACGCTGGGCCATAAAAGCGCTAGGAGGCGTTGGGGTCAGACAGTGTTCAAGTCTGGAGATAGATGGGAAGAGCTTGAAGACTGTGATTTTGGAACCACTCATTCCAAGAAGCCAAGCATGAATGTTTTCAAAGAAAAAAGGAGAAAAGATTCTCCATTTAGGTAAGATTTCAGATTCCTCCAGAAAGTGTATTTTTATTATGCATCAACCTTATTTTACTCATTAAGTACAGGTGAATGTACGTATTAAAAGATAGGAAATAAAAAAAAAAAAAGATAGGAAGTAGCTTAAAATTTACTTAACTCTGAAAAGATAATGACCTCTCTCAATAATGATTCTCAGTATTAATGGCTGAGTGTTGTGAGTGTGTGGAAGAAGAGGTTATTGTTAAATTTTTAGGTGCCTGTTGAATTATGATCATCATTATTCCCATTTGAAATTCATATGCCTATTGGCAGATGATACTCTGATACTATCCGGATTCAACTATTTGCTTGCTATTCTTTTGTAAATATTTTATTTATTATTTTTAGAGAGAGGGGAAGGGAGAGAGGCGGAAAGGGAGAGAGACATCAATGTGTGGTTGCCTTTCACCTGCCTCCAGCTACAGACCTGGCTGGAGACCTGGCTTGCAACCTGGTTATGTGCCCTGGCTGGGGAATTGAACCAGTGACCTTTGGGTTCTCAGGCTGGCACCTTATCCATTGAGTCACCAGCCAGGGCTGCTTGCTATTCTTAACTTTTTTGATCATTTTGTAAACTTTTTCCTGAATTTTAGTATCTCCAATAGTCTCTTTTCTTTTCTTTTTATTTTTTAAAATATTTTTTATTTATTATTTTTGGAGAGAGGGGAAGGGAGAAAGGCAGAGAGGAAGAGAGAGGTTGCCTTCACCTGCCCCCAGCTACAGACCTGGCTGGAAGCCTGGCTCACAACCTGGTTATGTGTCCTGACTGGGAATCGAACCAGCAACCTTTGTGTTTGCAGGCTGGTGCCTTATCCACTGTGCCACCAACCAGAGCTTTTTTTTTTTTTTTTTTTTTTTTTTTCTTTTCATTTTTTAATTGTTATTCTATTACAATTGTCTGAATTTTTCCCCCTTTGCCCTCCTCCACTGATCCCACCCCCTTCTGCCCCTGGCTCCCACACTATTGTCCATGTCTGTGAGTCATTTATATATGTTCTTTGTCTAATCCCTTCCCCTTCTTTCCACCATTACAGCCCTCCCCTCTGGTCACTTTCAATCTGTTCCAGTTTCCTTGTCTGTGGTTCTATTTGTTTCATTAGATTCCTTTGTAGGTGAGATCATATGGTATCTGTCTGGCTTATTTCACTAAGCATAATACTCTCCAGTTCTATCCATGCTGTTCAAAAGGTAGGAGTTCCTGCTTTCTTTCTGCTGCTTAGTATTCCATTGTGTAAATGTATCACAGTTTTTGGTCCATCCATTTACTGATAGGTGCTTAAGCAGCTTCCAGCACTTGGCTAATTTTGAGGAAATTCCTTACTATTTTCCACAGTGGCTGCACTAGTCTGCATTCCCACCAACAGTGCACTAGGGTTCCCTTTTCCCCACACCTTCACCAGCACTTGTTGTTTCTTAATTCGTTATGTTAATGATGGCCATTCTGACAGGTATGAGGTGAAACCTCATTGTGGTTTTAATTTGCATCTCTGATGGCTAGTGATGTTGAGCATCTTTTCATATTCTTTTCATAAGTTGAATGATCATGAATGTGTTATTCTACTTTAAAGCAAGTGTGGGTTACGAATAACCCTGGAACACCAATTCATATGAACCTATGGACCCCTGTGTTCATAGCAGCGCTATTTACAATAGCCAAGTGCTGGAAACAGCCTAAGTACCCATCAGTGGATGATTGGATCCAAAAACTTTGGTACATTTACACAATGGAATACTACACAGCAGAAAGAGAGAAGGAACTCCTACGCTTTGCAACAACATGGATAGAACTGGAAAGTATTATGCTTAGTGAAACAAGCCAGTCAGTAAAAGACAAATACCATATGATCTCACCCATTTCAGGACAATAATAAACAAAACAAATAAGCAAAACAGAACTAGAGACATGAATACAATGAATAGATCTCCAGTTGGCAGAGGGGAGTGGGGAGGAGGAGGCAAAGAAGGGGAGCAGTTTAGGCAAGGAACTAGCATGGAAGAACCATGGACATGGACAAGTGGGATTGACTTTGAGGGGAGTAGGTGGGTGGGTGGGGAAGGGGACAGAGGGAAGGAAAAAGGGGATGAATGTAATAAAACAATAATAAAGTTAAATTTTAAAATAAATAAATAGAATGTGGGTTAAATTTTGGTGAATGTTTTGGGAAAATATTTTCCTTTTTTTCTCTCTTTAAAACAGAAGAGGAATAGGTAGAAAAGATGTGGCATGGGTCAGTGAAATTTATCTGATAGCTATTTGGTAATATACGTATAATGGAGAAATCCTCATTTTGGGATATCTATACCTCTGAAGGTACGTGAAAATTCTCTGAAGGGGACATAAGCCTGGATAATTCTCAGTCAGTCAATTTCTAGATCCTGGAGTTCCACAGTAATCTTCCCTAAAATACTTAAGCTGGAGAATAAACTGGCTAATCTACCTCCTACTTTGCCAGAGAGCCACATACCTCAACCATTTTAAATGCCTTGAGGGTGTAACACCTTATGTGGTACCAAACAAAGGGAGAAACCAGAAGGCTCCACCTTCAACTCCAAAGGGTTTCTGTCTTTCCTTACAGGTATTTCTCCTGGGGGAAAAGCCTGAGTTAAAGATGGGGTATTTTAGTATGTGTTGGAAAGCATGGAGATTCAGAACCACTTTAGGGACCAGAGTCTAGTGATTTTTTTTTTTTTTTTTTTTTTTTAAGATTTATTTCCATCAATGTATGGTTGCCTTTCACCTGCCTCCAGCCATAGACCTGGCTGGAGACCTGGCTTGCAACCTGATTATGTGCCCTGGCTGGGGAATTGAACCAGTAGCGACCCTGGATTTGCAAGAGACCCTGGATTTGCAAGCTGGCACCTTATACACTGTGCTACTAGCCAGGGCTTGATGCTTTATTTTTTAAGAGTACTAGAAATGTTTTGTGAAATTGATTTTTCAAAACCTGTGGATATAAATTATATATATAATTTTTGAAGATTCAGAGTGTTTTATGTAATAAGATGGTTAAGAACTTATTTCATACCATGAAATATTCCAATTAAAGCCAATCCTTCTATTTCATCTTATAGATACTGTTTTTTATCTGCTATCAGTAAGTAACAATAAATAAAATTATTTAATTTATGATGTAAAATTATAGACTTAAACATATGCAGGGATCTACATACTTGTTTGTTCGTTTGTTTTAAACAATTCTTTGCATCTGGAAGCAAAAGTTTGAAGACCATTGGTGTAGTCTGTAGGCAACTTGAAAACTTTTTTTAAACCCATTTCATTCTAATTCCAGCTGATCTTTATCATATATAGGGGTGGGCAAAAGCATGTTAATAATAAAAATAATACAGTAATGAATAAATAACTTTTAAATAAACTTGTGTACTCATAAGTGTAAACCCACTTTTGCCTGTCCCTGTATTTTTAGGGTAAAAGGTGTTTGAATCAAAACCTATAGTTAAGATCAAGTTCATGTATATTTGATTCTGGAAAGGGGGCAATTGGTAAATTTCTTCAACATGAAGAAATATTCCTTTTCTCTTGAAATTCTTTAGAAAAAGAGAAACTATATAACAATGACTTTAATATAGGTATTTCTCCCATTTTTATTTTTTTGATATTTTAAAATGGCCTTATATACTTTAGAAATGTAGTAATTATTAATATACTACCATTTATTAAGTACCTACCTAACTTTTATTACAATTTTCATACTTCAGTAAAAATAGTTACAGAATAGGAGGCTGAGCCTCAGACAGGTTAAATTAAGCCCAAAGTCAAACTGGGCTTAATTTAAGTCCAGATCTCTGTGTCTTCACTACACTACCTCCTAAGCAATAGATGCGCAAATACTTGGTGAGCTGAATGAACTCTGCTATTCTTTACTCAGTTTCTCAGGCAGCTTGGTCTTCCCCATAAAGAGTATCAGGGAGGAAAAAAAAAAAAAAAAAGAATACAGAGTATCAAATACTAGAGTGTAAAGCCTCTACATACTGGTTATCTTTTTTAAAGATATTTATACTAATTAATATTTATACTTGTATTCATACTTCATACACATTTACTAAATACCTATTAAGAAGCAGTATGAGCCCTGGCTGGTGGCACAGTGGATAAAGTGCTAGCCTGCGAACCCAAAGGTCACTGGTTCAATTCCCCAGCCAAGGAGGCACATAACCAGGTTGCAAGTCAGGTCTCCAGCCAGGTCCGTAGCTGGAGGCAGGTGAAAAGCAACCATACATTGATGTCTCTCACCCTCTCTGCTTCTCTCCCTTCCCCTCTCTCTAAAAAATAATAATAAATAAAATCTTAAAAAATAGAAGAGGTATGAACATAATACTGTCTGTCTTCTAATCATCAAATGTATAGCAGCAGAAATAGGACCTTATAGTATCTATAACACAAGATGGAGTATATATTAAGTACCACTAATGAGCGAGCTGCAGGATGCTCTAAGAATCTGTTGATGAGCAGACCACTTTGAGGAGAGGACAGTCTTTTCAGAGTAAACATTTTTGAAAATGTGTAGAATTTCGGTAAGTGGTTTAACTGCAGTGGGCCGAGGGAAAGGGAAAGAAGTCAGAAATGGATGGGACTGTTTCTAATGAAGGGGGGCAACTATATCTAAGGCTATCGCCATGCGGGCTGAGGTAGCCAGCAGTTCAAAGAGCCCGCCAAGTTTGTGTCAGACTCCAAAGGAGTCCAAACATCCTTAGTGAGTATACGTGTACAGGGACAATGGCTATGATTGGCTTCCCTTTCCAGGTACATCTCCTCACTTTATAAATCCACAACTGCAGCACTTGTAGGGAAGATAAAAACATACACAGCCAGTTTGCTGCTCAGTTAGAAAGCTTTCAGTCATGTAATATCTAGGATTAGATATGATTCTATATACTAATATTTATTGGGGGCAGGGTCATCAGTTAGTGTTCTTATGAACAAAGAGACTCTGATGGAAACTATTAGAGTGAGGTCACCTTGACTTTTTTGAAAAGATGTGAAGAGTGGGTGAGAACATAGTAAAATCATCTCATTTTTCATGCAGTAATGCTACCTTATGTTGACTTTCAAGGCTTCCAGAGTCAGGACCCTCAGGCTCCAGCCATTCAGCTGGGGAAAACAACAGCCTACCTGGTGCTGTTTCCCTAAAATCTGATTCCGAATTGTCAACTGCTTCAACAGCTAAACAGTACTACTTAAAACAATCACGATACCTTCCAGGTAAGTGGAGAAAATGAAATGTTTACTGCTAACAACAATATAGAAGAGTCATACTCAAGTGTCTTGGAATCTTTGTGGAAACACCCTTGAAATAAAAAATATAACAACAGTGCTATTTACTGGCTCACTCTTGTCAGTACTTGTTACCAAGTACTTTTCTGGGTCTCCTGCCTCTGTGAAGTCTGCTTGAGCAACCAAAAATCAAGATGAAGACTGTGACTCAAAAAAATATAACCCTCCCCCCATCAAAGCTGTGCCTTTAGAAAATGCTTCATTTTATTAAAACAATTTTGCACCCCCATTACAACTTTTATGAATGTAGAATTTTATACTGTTTCCTAAGTGATGTGATAAAATGTTTTTGAAAGATCATGTGGACTGATTAGTAGAACATGCTAGGGGCATAAGGTGAGGAAGGAGATTGGTCAAGAAGCCATTGCACATGTCTTGATAGAGAGGTTAATTGCTTATTCCAGAGTGGTAAAAGCAGATAGGGAAAAGGGTAAAATCTAGATGTATTTCAATAGTGGAACTGATAGGACTTGCTGATGGATTAGCATGGCTAATGAATGAAAACAGAAGGAATTAGTGTTGGCTTCTGGGTTTTTGACTTGGCAAGTGGGTGAATAGTAGTGACTTTAATTGAGAAAGAGAGGATTAGGAGAGGACAGAAGTATGGATTTAGAAAATCAGGAGTTGAGGTTGGAATGCCTTTTTTTGTGTGTATGTGTTATTCTACTGTGGTTCTCCCAGTTTTCCCCCTTTGCCCTCCTCCACCTAGGCTACACCCCATTCCCACCATCAATCCCCACATTATTATCTATGTCCATGAGGCATTCATGCATGTTCTTGGAATGCCTATTGAATACCCGAGTTGATGTATCTAATAGACAATTGGATATGCGATGCTGGAGCTTAGGAGAAAGATACAGATAGATGGTGGGGAATTTATATTGTACTGGAAAGTGGGATTTTCTCCTCAAAATCCACTTTAAAAGGTTTAAAATTCAAGCCCTGGCTGGTGTGGTTCAGTGAATTGGCATCAGCCTGCGAACCCAAGGGTCTCTGGTTTGATTCCCAGTCAGGGCACGTAACCACGTTGCAAGCCAGGTCTCCAGCCAGGTCTGTAGCTGGAGGCAGGTGAAAGGCAACCATACATTCATTGATGTTTCTCTCCCTTTCTTCCTCCCTCCCTGCCCTTCTCTCTAAAAATAATGAATAAAAATCTTTTTTAAAAAAGTTTAAAATTAAAATTAGTTTAAAGGGAATCAAATTTTAAATTACTGTGTATCTACAGATACATCTTTAGTCCAGCAAGAAAAGGAGATGATCATTTTCTTTTGTGCTTTTATTGACATGGTCATTTACAGCTTTCTGAACGCAGTAAGCAGGGTATTTGGTTCCTATGAGCAAGATTTGCTTTTCACATCTAAGCATGCAGAAAGAAGTCAGTCTTCACTGTTTGGGAAGGAGGCATAAGGAAGATGAGAGAAAAAGTTGAAACTGGACTGGTAGCATGAGATTGCTATATAACATATTTTTGTTTACCTTTTAGGCAACTATATATATTTCAGTTCAAGAAATCCAATAGGGATTCACTGCTGTTGTCAATAATTGAGGAAAGAAAAGAATGAAACTGAGGAAAGGGTTTAGAAATGAATGGGGATAGAAAGCAGAAGACATGTGGCTATATAAACAAAAGCATGTCCAGCTGCCTGCTATTATGAAAGCCAGTACTGAAGAGGCAGATGCTGATGTAAAGGAAAGTGGTTTATTTTCAAAGCCTATCTCCACATCTCAGTAAAGGCAGAGATTTTTATAAGGAAGGAGAGGGGAGCGGAACAAAGAGAGCAAGGGAATGGGTTGCAAAGTTCTCTACATGCAGATAATCACAGTCCATTCTGATAAGGCAAGTGATGGTCTGGTGTGCATCATCCTGGTATAGTCACCTTGGCTTCACATCATCCTGGGTCACAGTTGAAGTTCAGCAAATTTCCCAGAGGGGGATGCCTAAAGGTCAGAGGCTGTGTCTTTCTGGGCAATTAGTTCCTAGGATTCTTATACAAACATTCTGTTTATCTACAAGCTACATATTAGAGTCAGCACTTACAGAAACAATGTCTAAAGAATGGTGGGGTGGTACAATTTCCATTGTTACAGATATATAGGCACAGATATTAAATAAGGTGAAATAAACTTCTAGAGGACTAATTAGGCTTTTCAGACACATTTCTCTGTTGATTAGTGAGGAGGAAGACACTTCCTAAAAGAAGTTGAGAGATAGGCATAAAGTTATCAGGGTTAGAGCCAAAACAATAATCCTGGGTATTTGGAGAACTAAGTGGGTTAAATGCTTGTTTTGCTGTTTTAAGTCTTTTTAGAGGAGGGGAATCAGCTGGCCCTTAGTGGATGAGCAGCATTTTTCACGCAGAAAAAAGGGGAAAACATGCTCCCTATGGGAGCATGAGTATTCATTTGTTAATTCTATTGATTCATTCGTTTTATTTTTTAATTTTAATAGTTTATTTTTATTGTATTTTTTACTCATTTGTTTTATTCATTCAGTGATAAAATAATATTAAGTACCTAATATATGCCAGGTATTTACTGTTTTAGGCATTCATATGCAGGGTGGGGCAGAAATAGGTTTGCAGTTGTTCATATGGAAAATATATAATAGTAAATAATAATATAAGAATTAACTGTTTTGCATATTTACAACTGTAAACCTATTTCTGCCCCACCCCATATTTATATTTAACATATGTAATGCTTTGAACAAGACAAACAAGATTCCTCTCTCCAGGAGTTTATGTTCTAATTGAGAAAGAAAAAGGAAATAAGCAAATAGTGATAAGTACTATTGTGAAAACAGAGAAATGACTGTTGGGTTGGGGTGCAGGTGGGGTCCTTAATTATCTAACATTTGAGCTAATACCAGAAAGAAGAAAGGGAAAAGTTGAGTGCTGAGGAAAGGTGTCTCAGTCAGAGGTGGGAAAGACATTGGGCTATTTGAGAAATAAAACAAAAGGCATCACATTTGGACTTTAATGGGCTTAGGGGAGAGTGGTGTGAAGGGAAGTGGGAAAATCTGGCAAGGTTCAGATAATTGGCACCTGGAAGGCAGGGGCAGGAACTTAGATTTTATTTAGTCTGGTGGAGGCCTTTGAGAGGACTTCAGCAGGTGAGTGACATGTGATTTATATATTAAAGAGGCCCTTTGTGTAAAGAATGGATTATGTGGACAAGACTAGAAGCTTGGGAGGATGGTAGGGAAGCTGCTGCAGTCCTCCAGGGAAAAGGTGAGATGATTTAGAGGGGAATGAGCTTGCAGTATAATTTGGAAATAGACTTGCTAATGGATGTTGGTAGAAAATAAGGGAAAGGTGAATTTGGGGCATTGAATTTTGGGTGGATGGTTGGTGCTATGTTCTGAGATGGGAAAGACTTAGGAGGAACAGGATTGGGTGGTAAAAAGCAGTCAGACCTGTCTGGGGGCTGATACATTGAAATTGCTTTTGACACTGTAATGTGGAGACACCCAAGCAAGCAGTTGGAGGGAAAGAACAAGGAACCCTGAGGATGGACCCAGGACCAGGATAACAGATTGGGAGTCCCCAGGGACTCCCAGATAGTATTTAAAGCCATGTATTGAATAGGATTGCTTATGAAGACATTGTGAGCTGGAACACTGCTAGCAGTACAGGAGGAGGAGCTAAGAAAGAGGAAAGGAAGCAACCAAACAGGTAAGGGGCAAACCACAAAATGGTGCTTTCCAGAGGCTGATACAGGAGAGTATACCTGGAAGAGTTGTTTGCCATTGATCAGTTGAATGAGGATAGAAATGTCTGATTAAATTTGACAGTGGAAAGAACCCGGATAACTTCGATGAACAGTTTCAATCTAGAATGGGGAGGGAGATATAGGTTGTCATGGATTAAAAACTGATTATAGAGATAAGAAGTCAGTGACTAGAGAACCAAGATGGAAGAGGAGTAAGCAGAAACTACACTAACCACCTCCCAGGGCCAATCTAGAATTACAACTATTGTACAGAAATTATCCTGAATAACCAACAGAACACTAGTTGGAGAGAAGCCTTATAACCATGGACAGACAGAAGAAACCACTTCACCACAGCAAGACTGGATGGTAGTATGGAGGTTCGAGAGGGCTGGCTGGGCTTCTACAGGTGGCAGCTGAAGTGCTGAAGGCAAATTTCAGCAGGTGGTGGTACCCCATAAGTGTGAGGTCTAAACCACAAACTGGGCTCCCCAGCCTATAGCACCAGGACCAGAAAAGGAACGCAGATAACATCCAGCTATGAAAAGCAGTGAGGTTTCTGTTTGCCAGAAAGAGAAGGCTAGAAATGCAGAGAGCCTTTTAAACAACCAATGCAAAAAATTTCATTTGCTGCCACACAGAGGGAGGGCAGAGTGGACTATAGGTATGTGAGGAAGGTCTTGGGCTGTTGGCTCGGGAGAGAACTGAAGGAATAGCCACCAGGATCCCTGTGCTGAGTCCTGCCCTCCCTATACTGCAGAAACCAACTTTCTCAGACAGAGCACTCCTCTCCGATTGGCATGATCCCAAGGGGAAGCAATAGCCCTGCCCACAGGAATTACTCTGCTCCACCTTGTAGAGCTGAAGCTGAGCCTGCTGAGTTGGAGGCTATATCATTGATTAAGTTTGAGAACTAAGGCAAATCTCTGAGAGCTCTGAGATTTAGCAAACTTTGCCCCAGCTCTGTGCTAGTAAAAGCAGGCCTTGGTGCACAGCCTGGTTCTTTCTGCAAACAAATGGACTCAGCACAGGGAGCCATACACTGTGGATCACTGATAGCTCCCAAAGGATTGCCCAGGGCCAATCACAGTCTGATAAAGGTCTGAATCAGAGTTTTGCATATCTATCTAATACATTGAAATAAATACAAAGAAGCAGTCAAAATGGGAAAATGAAAAAACAGACCCCAAGTGAAAGAACAAGAGAATTCTTCAGAAAAAGAACTAGATGAAATGGAGACAAGCAATTTAATAGATAGTTTAGAGTAATGATTATAAGGATACTCAAAAGCACAAAAAAGACACAGAAACCATAAAAAGGACCAGTCAGAAATAAAAGAATGCAATATATGAAATAAATAATACACTAGAAAGAATAAACAGGTTACATGAAGTAGAGGATTGAATCAATGATTTGGAAGACAAGCTTGTAAAATGATACTCAAAGCAGAGCATCAAAAAGGAAAAAATTTAAAATAATAAAGCTTAAGAAACATTTTTGACAACATGAAATGTAACATCTGCATCAGTATATTACATGGAATACATGCTATCTTATTCACTGCTATAAAACATGTGCTTATTTGTGGGTGTGTAATATATAGATTTGTTAGTAATTTATGTTTTAAATAGCAACCAACTGGTCATTGGCATGTTGTGAAATCAGTCAATCTTTAGGTTAGAAAAGGTGCTGACAATGAAGACCAATTTGGATGGAAGTTGCAAACTACTAACCTATATGGTTTGTGTATATAGGCAATATATATTCTCATATTAGCATGTAAATTAGATGAGATTCTTTTCAAACAGATTGTGGAAATAATACATTTTCAGTTATGAAGGCCCCCAACTGGGGATGCTTGGGAAAAGGAATTAATGCTATAGTAAACTTTATTATTGAAATGTAAAGATACCTAATCTCTACCTCACAGACTCTTAAGTAGTTCCATGGTTAGTTTAGGACCACATAGGAAATCAACCACAAGTTCAAAAAATAGCTAGAATACTATTCTACAAAATTATTTAAATTCTAGGGATTTTTTTTTTTTTTTTTTACCTCAACTTAGTAGACATAATTTCTACTCTGGGCTGAGCACTGCGAGTGCCTTTATTCCTGAAGCTTTCAACTTGTAAAATACATGTAGAGGGTATGGAAAGAAGTAAGGCCTGTGTACAGCCATAAGTAAATAAACGAAATCTATTTTAGATGGAAAACTTTGAAAAGAATAAGTTGTAGTTCCAATAGCTTAAAATTAAGTTGAGTTGTATTATTGGAGAGGGGAGGATCTGACTCAAAAACCAAATTCATTTTTTACTATGGGTTGGGCACTGTCTCTAGGAAAACTTTCACAAAAGTAAGTTTGGTAATACACCATTTCTGTGATGTATTTCACAAAAATTGCATTCCAGAGTAAGATAAGTATTAAAGAAGAAAATACTGCTTAATTTGCTACTATATATCTAAAATGCTATCATTTAACATGTAATAATTATAGAAGCTACTGGCATATTTTAAATTATTTGTATTAACTCTTCAAAATCCAATATGTACTTTAAATATGTGTAAAAATATGTATGTGTGTAAATGTATTTTTACATGTGTTTGGTAATATTGCAATTCATATTACTTAAAAGAGTAATTCCTTAAACAAATGAAATAATGTAGGCATTTTGCAATAATGAAAACTGTATTAATATGATTTGGGAAGCTGACAGAAGATAGTAATTAAATGATGAATCGTCTGGATGTGAAAGGAAAAAAAAAAGTACACATTGGTGGTTACGAAATAGACAGGGGGAGGTTAAGAATAAAGGAAATGGAGAAGCCAAAGAACTTACATGCATGACACACATGGACACAAATTAAGGGGAGCATTGCCAGAAGAAATGGGGTACTGGGTGGAGGGGGGACAAAGGAGGGTGGAAACTGGGACAACTGTAATAGCAAAATAAAATATACTAAAAAAAATAACACCTGCATCATGATAACACCAGAAGGAGAAGAGAGTGAGCAGGGTATCTAGAACCTATTGAAGAAATTATAACCAAAAACTTCCCTAATCTGATAAAGGAAAAGTATATACATGTCCAAGAAGTTCTGACAATTCCAAACAAGTTGGAACAAATAGGTCTATTCCAAGACATATCATAATTAACAATGGCAAAGCTTCAAGACAGGAGAGAATGCTAAAAGCCACAAGAGAAAAGCAGGTAGTCCTTACAAAGGAGCACCAGTGAGACTTATCATCTGATTTCTCATCGGAAACATTACAGGCCAGAAGGGAGTGGCATGAAATAGTCAAGGTGATGAAAAGTAAGGGCCTACAACCAAGGTTATTTGACCCAGCAAGGCTCTAATTTAAAATTGATGGGGAAATAAATAGCCTTCCAAACAAGAAAAAACTAAAGGAGTTTGTTAACACCAAACCAGTACTGCAGAACTAT
This sequence comes from Noctilio leporinus, assembly GCA_004026585.1. Taxonomy (NCBI): domain Eukaryota; kingdom Metazoa; phylum Chordata; class Mammalia; order Chiroptera; family Noctilionidae; genus Noctilio; species Noctilio leporinus. The sequence goes on from PVIW01004509.1 coordinate 109,649, forward strand.
TAAAGGGCTTGCTTTAAGAAAGAAAGAAAGAGATTTTTCTTCTGTTGCTTGTTGCCTGAGACATGGGGACTTATGGCCCTGTGATGCCTAAGACACCCTTTGAACCATGGCAGCCCCCAGTCATTGAGGGCTTTCTCCCTAGTGTCTACAGCTATCAGGAAACCTTCAAGGAAAAGTTCATTCGCAAGACTCGCGAGAACCCAATGGTACCCATAGGCTGCCTGGGCACAGAGGCCGCCCTCACCTACGACCTGTACTGCTTCCCCTGGGGTCAGAGCCATCACTCCCAGCTCATGATGCACACCCGGATCGCCGCCCAGGGCTTCATGGTAGCAGCCATCTTGCTGGGTTTGGCTGCATCAGCTCTTACATCTGGACCCTGAGGTCATGGCGTCACCTTGAACGCGCTGCGGAGTTCATTCACAGGCCCAGGAGCAACCACCGGTCCTGACACCGGTCTTATTCCCTCTTCTCCCCTGACAAGCCCCTGTGCCAAATGGGGAGGAAGTGGCCAGTTGAGTACCTGATTTTTTTTTTTTTCCCCTCAGGAATCTTAGGTTCTGTTCTGTTCCGGTGTTGCATACTTGTATTTCTGCCGCACCTTCTCCACTCCCTACTTAATAAACTCTGATCCCACTTTAAAAAAAAAAAAGAAGAAGAAGAAAGAAAAAAGAAAAGCAAACAACAAAACAACAACAACAACAAAAAAAAAAACAACAGGAAAATAGTCTTAACAATAAAATGGCACTAAATATTATCTACCAGTGATCACATTAACATACAGATCAATGGAATAGAATGCAGAGCCCCAAAATAAACCCAGGACTCTACAGGTTTATTCAACAGAGAGGGAAGGAATATGAAATGGAGTGCAAATAACCTCTTCAACAAGTGGTTGGGCAAACTGGATAGAAACACTCAAAAAAAAAAAACACAAAAAAAAAAACCCTGAAACTAGATCACCAACTTACACCATACACCAGAAACTCAAGATAGATAAAAGACTTAAATATAAGCTGTGACACCATGTAAGTCCTAGAAGAAAACATAGGCCATAAAATGGCAGATATCCCACACAGCAAGATTTTCATTGATATTTCTCCCAGGACAAGGGAAATAAAGGAACAAATAAACAAATGGGACTATATCAAACTGAAAAGTTTCTGCTCAGCTAAAGAAAAGAGCAAAATATGGGAAAATGTATTTGCCAATGACACCTCAGACAAGGGTTTTATCTCCAAAATATATAAAGAATTTACACAACTCAACTCCAGGGAGGCAGGCAACCCAATTAAAAAATGGGCAAAAGACCTGAGCAGATACTTCTCTAAGGAGGATATACAAAGAGCCCATAGTCACATGAAAGAATGCTCAACATCACTAGTCATCAGAGAGATGCAAATTAAAACCACAGTGAAATACCACCTCACACCTGTCAGAATGGCCATCATTAGCAAATCAACAAACAAGTGCTGGTGAAGGTTTGGAGAAAAGAGAACCTTCAGTAGGAATTCAGACTGGTGCAGTCACTGTAGAAAACAGTATGGAATTTCCTCAAAAAAATAAAAATAGAACTGCCTAATGACCTAGCAATTCCACTGCTAGGATTATACCCAAAGAATCCTGAAACACCAATTCAGAAGAACCTATGCACACCTTTATGTTTATAGCAGCGCTATTTACAATAGCCAAGTCCTGGAAACAGCCTATGTGACCATCTGTAGATGAATAGATTAAAAAAACTGGTACAGTTGGACAATGGAATACTATGCAGCAGAAAGGAAGAAGGAACTCCTGCCATTTATGATAGCATGGATAGAATTGGGAGAGTCATGCTTAGTGAAATAAGCCAGGCAGCAAAAGACAAATAACATATAATCCCACTTAATACAGGAGAGTAATGACCAAAACAAACACAAGCAGAATAGAACCAGAGACATGGAGGGAAAAAAGGAGCTGAATGACAGTGACCAGCCGGGAGGGTGAGAGGCAGGGAAATAGGGAATGGGTTTCATCAAGGAGCTAATGTGAAGGGCCCATGGACATGGACAACAAGGGTGGGGATTGACTGTGGGAGAAGGGATGGAGAGGGTGGGGCAAGGAAGATTAATGGGGGGAAAATTAATCATAACAATAATTTTTTATATGTTGAAAAAAGAAAAAAACATAATAATGGCTTAAATGCTCCAACTGAAAGACATAGCGTAGCTGAATGGACAAGAAAACAACATCCATAAGTATGCTGCCTCCAAGAGACCCACCTCAGACCAAAAGAAATACACAGACTTAAATAAAGGGATGGAGAAAGATATTTTATGCAAATGAAGAGGAAAAAGCTGTAGTAGCGATACTTATATTCAACAAAATAGACTTTAGAATGAAGGCTAATGTAAGAGACAAAGAAGGACACAACAATATGATAAAGGGAATGATCCAACAGACTATATATAACCTCACTAAACATTTACCTGCCCAACACAGGAACACCTAAATATGTGAAGCAAATTTTGATGGACATAAAGAGAGAGATTGACAGGAATACAGTCATAGTTGGAGATTTTAACAATCCTTTGACTTCAGTAGATAGATCTTCTAGACAGGAAATCATCAAAGAGACAACAGTCTTAAATGACACACTAGATCAACAGGATTTAATATGTACCTTCAGAGCGTTTCAACCCAAAGCAGCAAAATATAAATACTTAACAAGTGCACGTGAAACACTTTCTAGGACAGATCACATGTTAGGACACAAAGCAAGTGTCATTAAATTTCTTTTCTGATCACAGAGGTATGAAACTAGAAAACAATCAAGGAACACTGAAAATCACATGAAGACTTGGAAGCTAAGTAACATGTTATTAAATAATGAATGGGTCAACAACAAGGTTCAGGAAGAAATCAAAAGATATCTTGAAACATGAAAATGAAAACACAGCAATCCAAATCTGTGGGACACAGGGAAAGCAATCGTAAAAGGGAAATTCATAGCATTACAAGCCTATCTCAAAAACAAAAAACAAACAAAAACAGGAAAAGCTCAAATAAACAATCTTTATTTCACACTTAAAGGGACTTGAAAAAGGGCAACAAGGACTTGAAAAAGGGCAACAGGCAAAGCCCAAAGTGAGTAAAAGAAAGGAAATAAAAATTAGAGTGGAAGTAAATGATTCAGAATAAAACAAACAAAAACATCAAGTATCAGTGTATCCAAGAGCTTGTTCTTTGAAAAGATAAATAAGGTTGACAAACCTTTAACCAAGTTCATCATGAAAAAAAGAGAGGACATAAATAAAATCAGAAATGAAAAAGGAGAAGTAATAGTTGTCAAAGAAATACAAAAGATTGTAAGAAAATATTATGAACAACTATATCAAGAAATCTAGGCAACATGGACAAAATGGATAAATTCCTAGAAACATCCAAAACTAAAACAGGAACAATCAGAGAGTCCAAATAGACAGATTACACCTTAAGAAATTGAAGCAATAATCCAAACTCTTGGAATTGGCTTTCCAGGTGAATTCCAGGAAGAACTAACACCTCTCCTCGAACTATTTCAAAAAAATTAAGAGGAGGGAAAGCTACTAAACTCATTTTACAAGCATAGCATTATTCTAATTCCAAAGCCATATAAAGATACTATGGAGAAAGAAAATTATAGGCCATATCCTTGATGACCATAGATGCTAAACACCTCAACACAATATTAGCAAACAATACAGAAATACATCAAAAAGATCGTAAACCATAATCATTCTGGGAATGAAAGTTTGATACACATTCGCAAATCAATAAATGTGTTCATCACATAAACAAAATGAAGGATAAAAACCCCACAAGCATATTAATAGATACAGAAATGGCATTTGATAAAACCTATCACCCATTTATGGTACAAATTTTTAGCAAACTGGGAATAGAGGAAACATACCTAAACGTAAGAAAGGCCATATATGAGGAACACACCTCCAGCATTATACTCAACAGGCAAAAGCTACAAACATTCCCCTTAAGATTGGGAACAAAACAGTGATGTCTGCTTTCACCTCTCTTATTCAATATAGTGCTGGAATAAGACAAGCCACAGCAGTCAGACGAGAAGAAATAAAAGTCATCCAAATTGTAAAGGAAACGTAAACTGTCTTTATTTGCAAATGACATGCTACTACATAGATAACCCCAAATACTCCACCAAAAAACTACTAAAACTAATAAATTATTTCAGCAAAGTATCAGGATACACAATTAATATCCAAAAGTTAGTTGCTTTACATATGTCAATAATGAACTAACAGGGAAATTAAGAAAACAATCCCATTCACAATTGCTTCAAAAAGAATAAAATACTTAGGAATAAACCTAACCAAGGATATAAAAGACCTGTACTTGGAAAATTATAAGATACCGAAGAAACAATTTTAAGAAGATATAAGTAAGGTGAGCACATACCATGTTCATGGATAGGAAGAATTAACATTAAAATGTCCATACTAAAAGCAATGTATAGATTCAACGCAGTTCCTTTCAAGATTATAGTGATGTATTTCACAGAACCAGAACAAAATTTCAAAAATGTATAGGAAACCACAAAAGGCCCGGTATGGCAATAGTGATCCTGGGAGAAGAATAAAGTTGGGGGAATCATGCTACCTAATAGGAAACTACTATACGGCTACAGTAATCAAAATAGCATGGTACTGACATAAAAAAAGACACATAGATAAATAGATCAGAATAGAGTCCAGAACTAAACCCACATCTTTGTCAACATTTGACAGAAGAAATAAGTACATAATGGGCTGAAGATAGTTGATTCAAAAATGTTGGGAAAATTGGACAGATATGTGCCGCAAAATGAAACTAGACCACCTTACACCACACACAAGTATTAAAGACTAAAATATTAGACTCAAAACCATGAAAATCCTAGAAGCAAACATAAGCAGCAAAATCTCAGATATAGCTTGTAGAAATACTTCTTTTTAATATATCTCCTCAGGCAAGGGAAGCAAAAGAAAAAATAAATAGGACTACATCAAACTAAAAAAATTATTTGCACAAGGAAACCATCAACAAAATAAAAAGATCACCAGAATGAGAACATACTTGCTGATACATCTGATGAGGGGTTTATATCCAGAATTACAAAGAACTTACAAAACTCAACACACACAAAAAAAAAACAACCCAATTATAAAATGGTACAGAATCTGAATAGACACTTCTCCAAAGAGGACATACTGATGGCAAATAGACATAAAAGATGCTCAACATCACTAATCATCTGAGAAATACAAATTAAAATCTCAGTGAGATATCATCTCACACTGGTTAGAATGGCCATCATTGATAAATCAACAAACAACAAGGGCTAATGACAAGATGGAGAAAGGAGAACCCTTTTGCATTGTGGTGGGAATGCAGATTGGCACAGCCACTGTAGAAAGCAGTGTGGCGATACCTCAAAAATTTTTAAATGGATCTGTCTTTTGACCAGTGACCCTACTTCTGGGAATATACCTGAAAGAACTCAAAACACATATGAAAAACCCCTATGTTCATTGCAGCATTATTTTTTTTTTTTTAAGATTTTATTTATTATTTACAGAGAGAGGAGAAGGGATAGAGGCAGAGAGGGAGTGAGACATCAATGTATGGTTGCCTTTCACCTGCCTCCAGCTACAGACCTGGCTGGAGACCTGGCTTGCAACCTGGTGATGTGCCCTGGCTGGGGAATCGAACCAGTGACCTTTGGGTTACCAGGCCAGCACCTTATCCACTGTGTCACCAGCCAGGGCCTTCATTGCAGCATTATTTACAATCACCAAGATATGGAAGCGGCCCAAGTTTCCCTCAGTAGATGACTGAATAAAACAATTATGGGATATTTACACAATGGAAGTCTACTCAGCTGTAAAAGCTGTAAAAAAGAATGATCAACCCTTTGCAACAGTATGGTTGAACCTAGAGAACATTATGCTACATGGAATGAGCCAGTGAGAGGAAGACACTCATGTGGAATCTTATGAACAAACTGAACTAAGCAAAATAGAGATGGACGTATAGCAGGGATGGCAGCTAAGGGGGGGCGGGTAAGGTAGGGGGTGGAGATGGATAACAGTGTGGTGATTCCTGGGGAATAAGGGGACTAAAGAGTAGTGGAAATAATACAATAAATAATCAACAAGATGTGCACTAACCCTAGGTGACGTGTCAGCCATCACTTCAGCCTTAAGGCCCTTTACTCTCTTGTGTTGTTTCCCTGTAAGTTGTTCTTTATTTCAATTAGTGTGTTCTTCATTTCTGACGATATTTTTTATACTCTGAGGTCCTCACTAAGTTCCTTGAGCATCCTCATAATCAGTGTTTTGAACTCTGCAACTGATAGATAACTTCTCTCTCATCTGTTTATTTCTTTTTCTAGAATTTTGACCTGGTCTTTCATTTGGGCCATTTTCTTGGCTCATTTTGGCAGCCTCCCTATGTTTGTTTCTATGTATTAGGTAGAGCTGCTTTGACTCCTTGTCTTGGTAACATGACCTAATGTAGTAGGTGTCCTGTAGGGTCCAGTGGCACAGCCTCCCCTGTCACTCAAGCTGGGTACTCAAGATGCACCCTTCGTGTGGTCTGAGTACACACACCCTTCTCTTGTAGTTGAACCTTAATTGCTGTAGGCAGATCAATGGGACAGATTGACACAGACAGGTCAGCTTCAAGGATTGGCTGTGACCACTGTCCACCCTCCATGGAACATTATCTGTGCTTCTCAGGAGTGGTCTGTAGCTGTCCACTGAGTGCGCTGGCCCTGGGGTTTCCTGGGTGGTGCAGGCCAAGGTCAGCCCCCACCTGTGTTTTGTCTGGAGCACCCAGCCTGTTATAAAGCAATCTGAAGTGCTGCTACTTGTATTGGGCTTGCCAATTCCCAGGTGAAACAAACTGTGAATCTAGACTGGATGCTGTAGGGGTGGGCCTGGGGCCACTTAGCAAGAGGTTCAGGGGCTTGGGGCTTACTGAAGCTGGCAGTTTGCTTGATAGGATTTAGGAAGTTGTGAAGCATGAGGTTCACATTTATATGGAAAAATCATGGTTAACAGTTTGGATCAGCCTGTACGTTGGGTAGGATGGCATCTCAGGGGATCTCCATGGCAGGGAAAAGTGTTAGCTAGATTAGTGGAGTCTCAGATATGGCACTCACTTGCTGGCTCTATAGTTCAGTGGGGGAGGGCTCAGAAAAAGGACAGTGACTTCTGCTTACCTTTCTGTCTGGGAGAAAGCTGTCCCCTAGCTCCCACTTTGAAGCTGACACTTCAGTTCCTTCCTGAATACTACTGGCAGCTTTCAATCTGTTATCCCAGTGCTGGAGCTCAGAGGGAGTGAGTCTGAGTAAGTCCATGTGTGGGTTCTGTTAAGAGGAACTGCTTGGGACTCCAGAAGTTTCTTCCACCAACTCAGTGCCTGCTGGTTTTTGCAGTCAGAGGTTGTGGGGGCCTATCTTCCTGTCACTGGAACCCTGGGCTAGGGAGCCTGTTATGGGGCTGGGGCTTCTTATTCCCAAGATACTCCTCTCAAAATTTTTTAAAAATATTTTATTATTTTTCAGAGAGGGGAAGGGAGAGAGGGAGAGAAACATCAATGTATGGTTGCCTTTCACCTGCCTCCGGCTATGGATCTGGCTAGAGACCTGGCTTGCAACCTGGTTATGTTGCCCTGGCTGGGGATCGAACCCACAGCCTTTGGGTTTGCAGGCCGGCACCTTATCCACTGTGCCACTGGCCAGGGCTCCCTCTTGAATTTTTGTCCACCGCACGTGGGTGTGAGACAAGCACATTCAATGTTTCCACCCCTCCTACCAATCTGAATGGATGTGGTTTCTTTAATTTCATTGTTGTCAGATTTCTGCTCAATTAGATTTCTGACAGTTCTGAGTGACGGTGGTTCTATATTTTAGTTGTAATTTTGATATGGTTGTGTGAAGAGGCTTGCTGTGTTTACCTGTGCTGACTACTGTTATTTAAAACAAGATACAGAAAAAGAAAGGAAGAAATCAGACACTTGTGTAGACAACTGTGTGGTGGCATTTGGCTGTTAAGAGGAGTTTAAAAATCAAGACACACTGGTGTAGGATTGGCCATGGGGCTTTTGGAGGTTTGCATGTGGGTGGGAATGATTGCTTGCACTGGGAGAAATGAACTGATCTTGGCAGAAGAGGAAGTGAATGAGAAACCGAAAGGCTTAGGGAGGTGAGAAGAGTTGGAGTTAAAACCATTAGAGATGATGCGTACTTTTGAAAGAAGCAAAGATACCTGCGTTGTAATGTCTATTTAGATAGCGGTAGGTTTGTGGATTTTTGGTGTTGAAACCATGAGGGGATTCTAATCTGACTGCAAAAGCAGAGGCTTGAGAAAGTTTGCAGAACATAATTTCATGATAGGCACTTTCCCCTGCTCTTTGTTTTCGTTAAGTAAATCAGTATTTTTCTTAGCTATAGAATTGAGCCATCTGGTGGTGGGAAAGGCTACTGTAAATTTTTCTCAAAATAAATGTATCCAAAGCACCCCATTTTCATACTTCTCCCTAATGTGGTTCAGGATCATATTTCAAGATATCTGAGACATTTAGTTTTTTCTCTTTTAATAAGAAATATAGCACAAATTCTGAAAATTACTTTGGATTACTTTAAGAATTATACTCAAAAATAGAAAGAACTCTTTGAAATCTATACTTGAACCTTCCTATTACCCTACCAGCATTTTTTGCCTTGAAGATGGCCCCTCTAGAACTGGGTGAGATTTCGAAATAGAATTGAGCTCTGTTCAGTCACTTGGACACATGTTTGTTAAGCCCCTGGTGTGAGCCAGCAGCTTTAGAAGATAGAGAAGTGATCCTTCACATTTGTGATCCAAAGTTGTTTTCAGGACTGGAAACAGAATAATCTCTGGTGGCCTTCTTATTTTTTACTATAAAGCCAGCTATAAAAGGTATTTATTAAGCATCAACCTCTAGGGTTATGGGTGCTCTAGAAACCTACCATATAATTTCAGGGCAGCATGAAATGACACTGCATGAAATACCAGACCCGTTACATTAGCCTTTGGGAGAGAAATGCCAGACTTGGTTATTGACCAGCTGCTGACTGCCTGGGTACTGGAACAAGGCTTTGAGATTCTGTTTTCTGTTACTTGCAATGGGCCTGCATTCATCAGCTCATCCTATAACATAAGCCTTAGGCACTTAATTTTCTCCAGGCAGTTGCAAGCAGAGCGTGCTGTGGCCGCACAGACATCTGTCATTGGTGCCCTCTGGACTCACTGCGGCAACTGCCACTGCTGGACGGCTCCAGCTGGGGCGCTGCCACTGTGTGCCAGCAGGGAGGCCAGCTCGCTCCACAGCACTTTGGAAACATGGTCTGCAGATTCTTCCTGAGTCCCTTTGTCACTTAATATTCTTCCATCCAAGCTGTATATTCAGTGTCCTATATCCTTTATTTACCGGTCATCACCACTCATTTAAAACTTCTTAACATGGTGCACAAATTGCTATGTGATCTGACCCCTTGGGCCTTCTCCAGCCTTGTTTGTGTCGCACCCTGTTCTCGCCTCATCCACATTAAACATTTCTGGGTTCCTTCCCATCTCAGGTCCACCGAGGCCCCACTGCCTCTCTCAGGAAACTCCCTTCACCCCCGCCAGGTTCTAATCATGCTTCACATTTCAGCTGAAAATTACTTTTTTTTGAAGAAAGACAAGCTTAGTTATTTGCCCTTTTAGCACCAAATTCTTGTAAATAATCTATACACTGATAATTATTTACCTAACGATTTGTAACTATTAATGTTTCCCTTCTCATTGTAAGAGCCAAAGGGGTAGAAACTGGTCTGTGTTCAGTAAATATTTGCCAACTGACTTTTGAACTTCCTTTGAGCTGAGGTATGATAGTGTATTAATTTCTACTTCTCTCTAACACTGTATATGGAAGGTACCCAATAAAAACTTACAAACTAATACATAAATGATTTTAAATTCTAGGTTATATCTATTTTCAAAAAAAAAAAGAATCTTTAAAAAGACCTAAAAATTAATTCTCTTCAATAGTGCATATATTTACTTTTAAAAAGGGATATTGCAAAACAATTCCATTTTGTTTTTTGTTGAACTGTATTTATAAAAACTGTTCACTTAAAGGGATTTTTTTGTGCCCCCCCCCCAACTTTGTACTTTGTTTTTGGGTGATTTTAATATGAGTGATTGCTACCTAGTACATTTTCTTTATTGTCAGGTAATATTAGCCTATTATAGTTCTATTTGTATGTGTTAGAAACCAAAATTGATAAGGAGCTATACATCCTATGAGAAAGAGCATATAACCACGTTGCAGGCCAGATCTCCAGCCAGGTCCCAAGCTGGAGGCAGGTGAAAGGCAACCATACAGTGATGTTTCTCTCCCTGCCCTTCTCTTTAAAACTAATGAATAAAATCTTAAAAAATAAAAATAAGTAGGTAAAAACAACACCCTTTGACCACTAGTACCAAAGTCTGAAGTTGACTGCACATTTGATGTTTCAGAAAATCATAAATAAATTGTTTAGATTTTACTATGTCTAATACACCAGCAGGCTTCACAGATAGGACTTAATACACCTGCTCCTGTACTTCTCAGGCTCCCCAAGTTCTTGGTCACATGCCTGTTTTCCCAGCTGCACTAAGTATTCCGCAAGGGTCTGCTGGAGTACACACTCAAAAGAAGTAAACAACTTGGAAATATCTTTTTGAAGAAAATTTTTGTGCCACTTTCATTTTTACCAAACATTTAGCAAGAAATATTCAATGTTTAATTATTACTTGTGTTAGAGAAAATATCTTCTGTGTATAAAATACACTGGAAGGATTCTAGGTCATTGTACTTAGGGCTTAGGAACATGTTAGAGTTCATAAAAAAGCAAGTTTTTGTCACACTGTAACCAACAGTTATTGCATTCTTCTTCCTCAAGTTATTTCTAATCTTTGTTTGATTTAGTAATAAATATATTTTTCCTTCAAGTTTATGACCACACTGGAAACTTTGAAATGACTGTTTTGTTTTTCCAAGGTGTGAATCCTAAGAACGTGTCCTTGATAGCCAGTGGAAAGGATATGAATCCATGTACTTGGAATAATCAGTTATTTCCTAAGCCGCTGAGAGCCCCTGGTGCAGAGCTTGCTTTCAAAAGGAGTGATGCAGGTAAAGCAAGAATACATTTAAAGTATAAATTGTTACTATTTTTTTTTCTGCAGATTTTTATTTTTAAATATATTGCAGCTGCCGTCTTCCAGACGAGGTTCCCTTAGGGGAGGGTTTTCCAACTGAAACTTGAGCACAGATAATTTTAAGGGAATCATTTGCCAGATCTCAACTTCCATTTTGATTGTTTTCTAAAATGAATATACCTGAACAAGCGTTTCTGTTCTCCTGCCTTACAAAAACACTGTTTACTATGTTTCCTCTTTCCCCAAAGTGTAAAAATATCTGGGTTGCCTGTGGAAGGGATAGTTTTATTATGTTGGTGTCAGTATTAAAAAAGGAATTGGGGAACAGATCATTTTTAAGTCAAGTGGTTTCCAGTTCTTAACTTTCAAAAAATTGAAGGAGAACCTTATTGCATTATTAGCTGACAGGTAATTAAAAATTACTTTTTATGAGATCATTATATGACATTTGGTCTATAACTTCTATAAGAGTGCAAAGACTACAGTGATAGAGCTATAAAAAAACAAACACTTTTCATTCCCAACTATTTGTTTATATTGCCAAGGTTTTCCAGTGGTTCCATCTTTAAAAATGGGGGAAGAAAAGAAAAGAAAAGAAAAAGCAATAGAATTGATGTTGAATACTGTCTGATTTTAGGAATAAGTAATGTCATTTGTGGGTATATGAACTACTTGAAAAAGGTCCCATCTTTCTCATTAATAGAGGACATCCTCCCTCCAAATTACTTTTCATGTGTAATCAAATTTTAGGTATTCATTTTTTATTGTATATAATGAATCATTGTAATTATAACTAACTTAATCAGGAAAGAGTGTGTTAATATGCTATGGTTACAAGAAATTTTTCAAGGTTTCAATTTATACATTTTGAGTGGTCAATTTAAAAACTTTTAAGCCTAAAATAATTATTTGGGAATTAAGTTATGAATGAAAGTAAAACTCTAGAGATCAAAAGGATTATTATGAAACTTCCAACTGTTCAAAATAAAACCTGTTCATGTGTTTCTTAGGTCAGTATTAGTAGACATAAAATCACCATGGCCCTGGCCAGGTACTTACGTGGTTAGAGCACCGTTCCAATACACCAGGGTTGTGGGTTTGATCTCCAGTCAGGTCACATATAAAAAGCAACCAAAGAATGTGTGAATAAGTGGAACAATAAATTGATGTTTCTCTCTCTTTCCCTCTCTCCTTTATCCTCTCTCTAAAATCAAAAAATAAAAACATTTTAAATAAATAAATCACTATGGTAGTTAGATTCAATTGGCTATATTTAAGAAGATGTAATAGTTTTATTTTTAAATGTCTATAATTACAATATGCCAGAAATCTTTTGGAACTGTAAAACTTATGAAAATTTTTAGATATCATCTTCAAGTTTGTGAAGAAATAAAGAGTTCTTTTTTAAAAATATATGTGCTTTTTGATCAAACATGTTTGAGGATGACTGTGTAGCAATTGAGCATTTCTGATGTGACATCTATACACTTTGGGAATTTTGCAAGTTTTCCAGACATGTTGAAGACTCAACTTATCCACTTAATAAGTGCAGAGATATCAACCACTGTGGCACTGTAATTATTTTTCCTCGGTTTTTGAAAATAATATTTACTGAACCAACCAATGAAATGCAAATCCACTTAAATGCTAGCATTATAATAACTATGAGTCTCAGGGTAATGAAAGATTGGCACCAAATGAAAGCTGTAAGAACATATGAGAAGGTTTTTTCATGTAAAGAGTTCTTTCTGGGTCTTTTCATTAATCATCTAATCTGTTTTTCTCTGCTTTTCTTAAAATGTTCTCCATATTATTCTGTCTTTCCCATCTGCCGTCTCTTTTAGAAGAAAGCATAATTAAACCAATTGAAAAACTATCATGCAATGAAAGTTTTCCTGACAAATTAGAGGACCCACAAGGTAATTTCTGGGCAATATAGATGAGTACACCTTGTTCTTTGAATCTTCTGTTCAATTTTCTTTTCAACATGTCCCCCAAATCTTGTCATAAAAGGCCACGATAAAGGCTAAGGTCTCCTGCTTTTAGGGGTCAGATCAGGTCTAGGAGACAGCGACACATTCCACACAAAGAACATCTTTCTTCAGTAGTTGGCATTCTAAGGCTAATTTGCTCTCAAAAAGCTCTTTGCTTGTCTTCTTAAATTAATAATGACAATTTATACAAGTCAGGTAAATCTATTGAAAAGGATATTTTCTAATTTTGTAATAGAAACTTTTTTCTTAAGCATTAACAATCATTTAAAAGAAAAAGTCACCCAGGTTAATAGAAACAGTGTATGTTTAGAGATGTGGTATTGCTGCTTTAAACAGCGCTCTTGGCTCCAACCTGAAAATTTGCAGCTCACAAGGTACTTCAAATGGTAAGCCAAAATAATTTAAGAAGACTTTATTTTCTTACACATTTTGCCTTAGTAGCTTCTTTCTGCAGTAGCAAACAGCCTCTTTGACTGGTTCAGTGCATGACTTTTAGAGTACAGCATAATCCTGTTCGCTGTCACTAGCCTGGTGACTTTGGATGAGTTATGCAGGCTCCCCAAGCCAGTTTCCCCACCTATAAAATGGAGGGCAGGGCATCATATTTACCTGGGCAGTATTATGTAACCACACCTAGGATTTTTGTCAAACAATAAGCATTGAATAAGTGTTTGCTCTGATGAGGAGAATGAGAGCAGGAAAGATGGTCTGAAGTTGCTGCTGAATGTGATCATTGCCTTGAATTTCCTTTCAAAAAGTCTTTTGAAGAAAATGACTGATTTGTGATTTAAAATGAGTACAGGAGGCAAAAGAAAGGCCCAATGAGGCATCGGTGCTTATGCAAAATTCAGTAGTGTTAAAAATTGTATAAACTAATAACTTGTTTACTGTGTAAAACCTGTTAGGGTCTGATAAGTAATATTGTTGTTTGGCATTCGTTGGTTCAAGGACAAACACTGAGAGCCTACTATGTATAGCACTATGACACACATCAGGGACACAGAAGGTCAGAGTCCAGACTTGTGAACAAATTACAGCATATATAAAATGCTTCTGTAGTAGCTACCAAATGAGTAAGGTATTTGAAGCCACCAAAGTTAACAGCACTGTTTCAGCTTTTCTGTGATGAACTTGTCTCCTTTCTGGCATAGCTAGGCTTCTTGAAAGAGCAGTTGTATTCATTTTTCCTATTTCCACTCACTGTGGTTGATCCTCCGGCTATGGAAACAGCTCCTGCAAGGTCCTGACGTTGTCAGATACACCAGCCAGTGCCAGTCCCTCTGGACCACTCTCCCTCGTTTGTTATTCTTTGTCTTCACACACTGGATTCTCCTGAATTTTCAGACCCTGTTCTTCCTCCATCTGCCTTTCTTTTCTCTGCTCCACCAGGTCCTTTTCCTTCTCTTAATGCTGCTCTTTCCCTGGGGTTCTGTTCTTGGTCATAGTTTATCTTGCAATCCCTCTGCGATCACAGCTCCACAATCACCATCCCTGGTAATCCAGATCTCCTGGCCTCCTCCCCCTCTGTGACTGGCACCATATCTTGCCCCCAAACCTGAGTCTCCTCATGTTGTTAGTCACCTAAAAGTCAGATATATTTCTCTCTTTCTCTACCCTTCCCATCCTATGCACCCACTCAGTTCCCTTCTTCTCTGTCCCCTCTGTGACTGTGTTAGTTCAGACCTGTATAATCTCTCATTTTGGCTCTCGTAGTGAGTGACTGGTCACTCACTAATAGTGGTGTGAAGGAGGAGGAGGAGAAGGAGAAGGAAGACAGCTGACATTGATGCCACATTCTATGCCAAGTGCTTTGCATACATCTAGTTCAATCCCTACAACAACCCTGTGAGAATCAGTGTATTTATAGTGATGTCACAAAATGAAGACAAGCACAGAGAGCACCATGGGGATGGGGGCTTCTGGCAGGAAAGACCCCCATATTAGGTGCTGGAGTCATAAAAACCTGCCATGTTCAGGGAGAACTTGGTCTTGCATTCAGATTCTAGCCCACTTAATTCCTGTGAGAACTTAGGCAACTTCTGAGCCACAAGGTGTGGATAATATTATGCATCTATGAGGAATATCTGGTAAACTATATAGTGCTGTACCTTAAATATAGTAGCTGCTCAAAAAATAGAATTAGTAGGGTTAGAATGCAATGTTACTGTGTGGTGCTTCAAAATATTTGCCTTCTGACAATGAAACTATGTGATAAATCACTAGGAAATCTTGGAGGTTATGCTACTTACAATCAGTCAGGATACGTTCCTTCCTTTCTCAAAAAAGAAGTGGGGTCAGCTGGCCAGAGGATACACTTAGCACCTCTCGGTGCAACGGCTTCAGGTAAGAATTATGGATAGTTTTATACATACATACATACATATATATATATATATATATATATATATATATATACACACACATACATACATACAGAGAGAGAAACATCAATGTATGGTTGTCTCTTGTGTGCCCCCAACTGGGGACCTGACCTGCAACCCAGGCATGTGCCCTGACTGGGAATTGAACCTCCACCCTTTGGTTTGCAAGCTGGCGCTCAATCCACCGAGCCACACCAGCCAGGGCTAGATACAGTTTTTGAGAATGATCAAAAAGGAGCTTTTTGGAGTTTCTCCACTTTTCCCAAGGGAAGGCTTAACTTCATCACACCTTATTGACATCAGTTCTAATTGGTTTTGGCAAAATACCATGGTTTTCTTCCAGAGCTGTGGTTTGAGAGTCTGGTAATTCTATGCACTACGTCTAAGTGGTGACCCTGTCAGATACACAGATTTAATCCCTACACCAGCCCGGTGAGGTAGACCCCCTTCATGGAGAGGGGAACTAACATTAAGTAATTCACCTGAGGTTACACAGCTAGTAACAGGTGGGGCTGGGATAGAAACTCAAGTCTGTCTACTTCCACTGTGTGCTGTGCTTCATCATGAGACGTGAGAAGATGCATTTTTCAGAGCTTTCTGCCCAGTACCTGGCACAGAGTGAAAGCTTAATAAATGTTGAGACTGATGTATCAGTTAACGAGCCATTCCTCCATGGATCCATGTTAGGGTACACAATAACTGGCAGAACTTGCACTGGCTTTTGCCTTGCCGGTGGTGAAAGGGTTTGTTCCTCCACCCTCAGTGTTGCGACTGACCCGGTCACCTGTTCTGCAGTGGTGTGGCATATGACAGCCACATTCAGGGGTATGCTCTTGAAATTGAGGGTGATGATTTTGTACTTGAGCTGACCAGATTTGACTATGAATGTTCACTAAATTATTTTAATCTAAAATAGATATTCTCATTAAAGCATCCAAAATAAACATCAAGGCAGATAATCAGAAATTTGATAAGATACCTAGTTGTAGTCTAAAAGTTGGCTCCAAAAGCATTCTTATAACTTATCCTAACCAGGATCTTATATTAAAACTCCTGATTAGAGTTGCCAATCTTTAAAGCTCACACTGTTGAAGCTAAAATTTTAAAAAGCAATGAACTTTTATAATTTTTTTATCTCATTACAGTAGAACTGCTTAAGCAATACTCAGTTATTTGTGAAAAGAATTGCTTTATTACCTCTCTGCTGAAATAAGAAATATAAACATTTTATATATAGCAATAATTTTCATGGAGCCTCAAATATTTTAAGCTAGGCTTATGAGTTATTGATGTAAAAGCAGCTAATCATAATGTTGCAAATTATTTTGTTACCTAGGTACCTATTCTTAGAAGGTGAAAAAGGGTATTTTTAAACAAATTTTATAAATGATATGGAAGACCTTTTTATGTTACTCTGTCAGATTATCATGCATATTCCTGTTTTCATTTTTTTAAGTAAATGCTTTCTCATATTTTTTCATCTCCATTTATTCTGCTTGTCAGATTTTCTGATAGTGATAGGAAGAAATGTAAAAAAGAAGTAAATATTAATCATTCATGAATGGCCAATGCAAATCCCTAGGAAAATACTGTTCTGTAAGAGCTGTGTCTCACAACCCTCCCACTTGTGTGCCAGTTTCCCACAAGAAAAGAAAAGCAGGTCATTATCATGTTTACTCAGCTATTTCCCTTTCCCTGACAGTCTCCCCATCCACTGTTTCTCTTCCGTATTCTCAAATTTTGAGGGAAAAAAGTCAAATTAATTTTTTCCTCCCTCCCCATGTAGTCCCTCATCCCAAACTTCCCAATACCACCTCATTCCCTGCTTTGATAGTAAGGAGGACTTGAGGAGTGACTTTTCATTTACAGCTACCTGTAGGGCCCTGTCGTAAGAGTTTTATAGATGTCAACTCATTTAATCCTCCCAGTGACTGTTGCAGAAGGGACTATAGGCTGGGGCAAGCGTAGGTTTGCAGTTGTGAGTATGCAAAAGTTTCTTCTTATATTATTATTCATTATTTACTGTATAACCTTCCATGTGAACTGCTGTAAACCTACATTTATCCAATCCTTTATTATGATTTCGATTTTACAGAGGGTCTCTTTTTGTTTCTTGCTAAAAGTTAGATAGTAGTGGCAGTGATTAAATTCTTAATTACCCGGTTTGAGGAAAGCATCCACATGGTTTCTGTAAAAGTGGCTGAAAGGGTGAAAGATATTTCCAGCCTGCTGTTTTCCCTTTACTTAGATCCTGAACCTGGGCTGAGCCACCCAGGTTTCTTGCCTCCCCTAAAAGTGAAGACAGGTCCTAATTACGTATACCTCCTTATACTTTTAACTGAAAGGGCTGAATTATTTTTTTAAAGGTTTTATTTATTAATTTCAGAGAGAAGGGCAGGGAGGGAGGAAGAAAAGGAGAGAAGCATCGACGTGTGGTTGGTTGCTTTTCACTTGCCTCCAGCTTGGGGCCTGGCTGAGGACCTGGCTGGAGACCTATCTGGCTTGCAACCTGCTTACATGCCCTGGCTGGGAATCAAACCAGCAACCTTTGGGTTCGCAGACCAGCGCCTTATCCACTGAGCCACCAGCCAGGGCAAGGCCTGAATCTTTTAATGATTATAATAGTGACTTGAAATAAAGTTTAAAAATTATTTTAAAAAATTTCTTAACTAGAGGCAGATGTTTAGCAAACATATTCTGCAAGAAGCTAGATACCCTCGATAGGACTCATGCAGTTTTTACCATAAATCACAGCGAGGACTAGAGGTTGACTGCCTGGCTCCTGGAGCAGTGAGGTGCAGGGCCTGGTCCAGCTCAGGCACAAAGAGCATTTCTTGCGCTGCCATGGGATGGAGGCTCCTTGTCAGTGACCGTGTTCTTGACCAAACGGTGCTTGAATCCTAAAACTTATATTTCAGAAAGGAATCTTAAATGTCAACATTTTGCCTTCTTGGCAAAATGATTCCTTCTTTGAATGTTTTATGAATCTTGGTCTGGACAGTTTCCTTCAAATGCATTTAGGGCCCAACTTCAGTTGTCATGACCTGGACAAAAAGCTTGTCTGTTTTTGTAATCTCCAAACCTCTCACTGCCCAGCAGTGTTAGCTTAAGGCTGTGTCCCCTTGCCATTGCCCAGAATCACCAGGGCTCATTTCCTCTTTCTCTCCTCCCCCATCCCACCCCTTCACGTGCTGTCTCCTCTGTCCTGTACCATGTTGACCTGCAGACCTTGGGTAAGCTAGCCAACTGAATAGAGGATGCTTTCCTGTGTTCCGGTGGGTCAGAACTGAGGGCTTTTCCTGGAGCACTTAATTGGCCCTTTTAGATCCTTTGTGTCTGTAGCTTTTGTTAGGTAGCTTTTTACTGGCTTTACCTTTGAGAATTGAAAATGAGTAAGAGTAGAATTAAATGACCTGTCAGACCACCAAGGGGAGAGCTCTTGGCCTCTCATCTCCACCAAACTACACAGCAGACAGGGATTGTCACTTGGGAGATTCCGCACTTAATACTTTGTTCCCTTGAAGCTGGGTTAGCAGCACACACTACGTGCTCCCATAATTTCTTCCTACCTTCCCAACTTTACAGTGAAATCATAAAGAAAAACAAGTAAACCACACAGGTAGAGTATATAAAAAACACGCATTTCAAAATTGACTGTTGAATCCAAGAATGACAACTGCCTGTAGTTTTTAAAGATATGCAAATCCCAAATAGAAAGCTCACACAGCCCTCAGATAGACCTGATACCTAGCTTGCACTTTGAACTGAGGAGGGGCATGATGGAGGAACTGAAGATATTAAAGTTCTCTGTAAAGTGATTAACCACTTTCTCATTTGACATGTTCAAGCAACTTAAACTGCTCAGATAACAAATGTTTAACAATTTAACATTTCACAATTTTGGTAAGCCAAATGTATGAATGAAACAAACCTGTGATCCTATGAATGGCTCACCTTTTAAAGGGATTCTGTCATCATCCATTTTTTCTCCAATAAAAAATGAAGTTTCTTGACTCTAAAAATCACATTTTAATATTTAAAAAGAAATACTAGAATATGTAGTTCCATAAAGCCAGAGGTTAACAAGATTCACAATTCTGTATACACTTTTTGCAGTTATACTGTGTTTGAATGTTATTTTAAAATATAATTTTAAAAAGTCGGTAATACTGTGGGTATTGCCTGTTGAACTTGACTTGGTCATCATAGTTAAGTGTTACCTGGCTAACATGATGAGCAGTTCACGAACCCAAATAAGAAAAGAGCAGCAGTGTCAGGACTGTAAACAGAAATAATGGCTCTGAAGCTACTGAAAATTCTAACTGGTGTCAGCAAAATATTACACTAGAATTTTTAGTTTATATATATATATATATATATATATTTTTGTTTTGTTTTGTTTTGTTTTTTTTTTTTTTAAGATTTTATTATTTTCAGAGAGAAGGGAGTTGGGGGAGGGAGAGAGACATCAATGTATGGTTGCCTTTCACCTGCCTCCAGCTATGGACCTGGCTGGAGACCTGGCTTGCAATCTCTGCTTTATAGATGAGTAGACTGAAGCACACGTAGGAGGACTGCTTAAGGTCACACGGCAGGTAGGTTGGTTATGTGCCCTGGCTGGGAATCAAACCCGCAACCTTTGGGTTTGCAGGCCGGCACCTTATCCACTGTGCTACCAGCCAGGGCCTAGTTTTAATATTTAAAAAAGCTCTTGCCCTGGCTGGTGTGGCTCAGTGGATTGAGCAAATGTCCTATGAACCAAAAGTTACTGGTTTGATTCCCAGTCATAGCACATGCCTGGGTTCCAGACCAGATCTCCAGTTGGGGGCATGTGAGAGACAACTGATAAGTGTATCTTGCACACAATGATGTTTTTCTCCCTCTTTTACTCTCTCTCTAAAAGAACACACTTTCTTTTTTAAAGAAAGCTCTTAGAGACTACTGAATTAATCCTTTTAAAGATAAATTTAAAATTTCCCCATAAAATGAAAGGATAAATCAGTTTATTTTGAATTTAATTTTACCAAAGAAAAAAATTCTAATTTCAGATTCTGATTTCTTTCAGAATATACCTGGAACACAAAAACCGGTCGAGGGAAGTTTTCAGGGCCTACTTATAATCCTACAGCCAAGAATCTAAATATTGTGAACCATGCACAGCCAGTTCCCTCAGTGCATGGGAGGACCGACTGGGTGGCCAAGTATGGAGGCCACCGGTAGGAGTCTGGTGTGACAGGCCCTGGGAAATGTCTACAGTGT